>JANIJG010017713.1:0-11178 GCA_024611175.1 Megaceryle torquata | reverse complement strand
GAGACATTGAAGGTGGGGCTTGACAGAGCTCTGAGCAACCTGCTCTAGTTGAGGATGTCCCTGCTCTCAGCAGGGGGGTTCGCCTAGACGACCTCTAGAGGTCTCTTCCAACCCAGACCTTTCTATGTTTCTATGGCACAAAAGACTGTAAAGGCTTCTGCTAGAAAGGCACCAGGGGAACTGGAGCAGTGATGGTACAGCACATGATTGAAGAGTGACAGAGACAGTACACTGCTGCACAGTTGTCTCTCCCTAAAATGCTACATGGGGTTATATGGCCAAAAAATAGAGAAACAAGTGGTAGGCATCAGATTCCCTGTTACCCTGCAGTATGTCTATGTACCTTAAAATGTCCAAGGCAAGGGTGAGTAAAACTGTCAAATTATACATGCTGCAGACTAATAGAAGACTAACCCTTCTCTTTTAGGCCTAGGTTTTGAGCAACTAACCTTGCTTTGCAAGTCTACCTGTATTTAACTCACCATGAAACTGCATTTTTCTGTGGTCCACAAAGGATTTCCCTTTGTTGAGTGGAATCCACTTGCTCATGTGTGTCTGCACCTTTGTGACCAGCTACTACATCTCTGGGAATGCTTTGCAAGCCTGTCATCTTGAGGAAAATTCAGCATCAGATGAAGAAATACAGGACTTAAGCTTCCCCCATATTTAAACCCCCGTTAAACTGATAGTAATTCTACCTTCAGTGCATTAGGATCAGCTTATTAGCCTCAGTAATACATAGGTACTACTGCTCCTGTGTTCTGCCTGCCTCCTCCAAAGGTTGTCACCTCTCAACTGTTGGGACTGAAGCATGTTAGAGGTTGTATTTTTAAGCTCTATCCTGAGATGATGAATTTCTTTTGCCGAATAACAAATACTGCAGCCCTTCACAGCACACTGGTAAAAGCAAAGAGTTCCCTTTGGCTTAGGTGTGTCTTCTGATGTGGGGAGTATGTGTCCTTGCTGGTGAAGTGTCAAGAGATTCACCAGTTGCAGAGATTTGTCACTGGGGAATGAAACTAGGTGCCAAAGACATAACTGTACAGAAGGTGGGAAGCTTTCATTAATGAAGGCCCTAAGAAGCTCAAGTGGAAAGTGCTGTCATCTGACACTGAGGGGACAGATGGGTTCTTACAGGGATCTTTGGCAAGATTATGATAGTACTAAATCATAGGTACAAGTTTTCACAATTTAGGGTCAGGGCAGCCTGCCAGACCTATAACAGACACTCTCTGTTAACCCTTCTCCCTCCCCAAAGGGGAAGGGAAATGGAGTAAAGGAGAGAGACTGAGAAATTAGAAAAGGAAACTGGAACAGCTTTAACGAGATTAATAATAACAAAAATGGAATATATACAAATATATACAAAACAAGTATTGAACCCCCCTCCCCCAATGGCAATTATGTCACTGTCACCACTGATGCTGTGGAACAGTCCCAGAGTGGGACCAACAGCAGATGGGAGCTGTGTTCAGGAGCTGGATTCTGGTGCCAGATTCAGGAACACACCGATCAGGATCAAAGGCAGAATGGACAGAGTCCTCTTCGGATGCTGGCCATTGAAGAAGAAACCAGAAGAAGACCCGAACCAAGCTGAGTAAGGCCCAGCAAAGTGGGGCAAGACCCTCATGATCCCTCAGCTTTATACCCAATATGCTGTATATGGGCTGGTCAGTTTGGGATCACCTGTCCTGTCCTCTCCACCCTTCAGGTGCAGCCTTTCTGCTCCACCAACGTGGTACTCAAGATCCAGCAGTAGCCTTGGTCTGCACACCAATCCTTGGTAGTGACGCTAACCATGGGGTGTTATCACTGCCAGCAGCAGACACTGTGCAAACAGGCTGCTGACTTCAGACAGTGCAGTTAGAGGAGACTTAGCTGAAAAGTAAAATCACTGAACAGAATTAGTTCTGTTCTCATTCAAACCAGGACACAAGTAAAGCTGCATATGCTTAACAGCACATTATGATTAGTATAGCACAGAATTATTAGAATGGCACAGGGTTTCTACAAGCAGAATCAATATGGTTCAATCTGTAAGTAGTGTAATACAGAATTTATAATACAACTTAATTTATAATTTTTAATTACCTGTATCCTCTGCATATAAGGCCAGGTCTTAATACATGGTTTGCTGTATCAACATAACAAACATAATCTAGACTCAAAGTTCATATAGAAGAATACAACAAACTCAGTCCTCAGAGGAAGCAGAGAATGGTGGGGGTATCCCTGGCTGCCAGAGGCTTCTGGGTCTTACTGTCCAGCAAGTTCCCCACTCAGGACTCGTAACTGCTTGATTTTATGGACAGTGTTCTGGGTGCTGTTACACTTCACTGTTCTGCAGTGGGGTCATCACCAGCACCAATCTGGCCAAGTGCCTGGGACCATTAAGGCTAGTGAGGAAGGAGTAGCTGTCCCAGTGCCCAAGAACCTTGAGGCTGGTAGGGAGGGGAAGAAGAAATGCGACTGTTTTGTCTACCTGGCGCACAGCACTTTCAAGACCTGATAATGAGGGAAAGGGAATGAATATATGACTCCCTCAGTCACAGAGAATGGCTTCTTGCCTTATTAAAATGTCATTAGTTATGCTAACCATATTACGAGGGGTCACAAATGCTGAAGTGGACTGAACATGCCCAAGCTAACACAAAGCATGAATGTTACATGCCATTTCCTGAAAAGTTGTGGGGAGGAGAGATATGAGCTCCCAGATAGAGCTGTTGTGTCTTTCTCTCTCAAAACCCTGTGTGCTCAGCTTCTGTAGTCCTTTCTCCATATACACCCCATCCCTCCAACAGACTGCATTTGTAAACTTACCCACAGACTAAAGTTCCTACTGGAACCACTGAGAATGGTTATGGACATGTGTAAACTTCCACCTGAGCCCTTAAAGCCTTCATTTTCTTTCCAGTGGCTTTGTTTCTTGCTCCACATAAGCAACCTGTTTCGTTGTGCTGTTTCTATGTGACTGTATCTGGAAAGCCCTATTTGTTGCCTGTGACAGGCTAAGTTGCTAGGATCTGCTTAAAATCTGCCCTGCTTTTTTGACAAGTAATGAATTTCCTTTCCCTTAGCCAGCTTCCATTATCAGCTCTGATAGAAACTAGGAAGTACAGGTTTAGCTGATAAGAAGAGTAAGAGAGCAAAAGCCTGCATGGGAACAGAGAAGGAGGCAGTATGTCCTCACTGTAGAACAGGATAGGTTCTGACACTCCTGTTTCTAGAAATGTAAGTACTTGCTCAAGGTTTTCAAGCCAACAGCCTAACATGAAGGTGTTGACTCCAGACAATAAGGTGGAAACCAGGGAATTTTAAGAACCAATTCACAGTGTTAAGATGGATCTTAAAATATCTTTGAAAAATACTTTACTAAAATTTTTAGTTATTAAATACATCAAAAGAATTTTTTTTTTTAATTATTATCTCTGTTAAAATGCTAAAGAGCCTTAGGATGCTGAGAAACATCAATAGATGCCCTGCATATTAAGGGAAAAAGATTGCCTTTTCTAAAATGCTATGTTGTGAGAAAGTGGAAATCTTTATGCTTCTGCAGCTGGGACCTTCAGCCTGACTGTGAGTCTAGTGCCAGCCTTCCCTTTTTTAGTCTCTAATCACTCACATAAAACTACATTATTACAAATGTTACATTCAGGTAAATTGTTCTGCTGTCTTCAGAAAAATAGGTTTAACCCAAGCCTGACCTTTATGCCATATAGTTGCCTAAACCAGTCTCATTTTTTTCTCCAGTCAATTATAGATTGGATGCTGGCCACTGAAGAGGAGTTTGTTCCTTTTCCTACCTTTCATCTGTGATCATTTCCTTTGATTATTTTCCCCATTATTTCTCTCTTTGGCCTGACTTATAAACCTTAAACTGAATAAAGCCCTGACCTACAAACATTATGATTATACAAATAGCCTAAATTGGGTTTGGAAGGCAGACAGAACAGAACAGGCCCTTACAGCTGAGAGGACGGTAAAAAGCAGTACAACAAAGATTTACTGTTGGTAAATCAAAAGCTGAGAGACTTCATAAGTTGCAATGAATAGGCATAAAATAGTCACCAGAGAATCACTCTGAAGTTGCTCTTCCCAATTGTGACAGGGAGCAGAGAAACTGTATCTTACACTGTGGGGCACAGTTTCCACTCATTTCACCTCTATCCTTCAGCCATCCAGTTCCAACATTGTGCACGATACCCGAAACAAGACTAATCTGGAAATGGATCAGATTCAAGCCCACCAGAGGCAGTTTAGTGAGCTGCTCCCTCACATGATGGACTGGTTGTGTGTTGCCTGCAGCAGCTGAAATAAGAAGGTGAGAGGAAAGCACAGAAGATATTGGGTGAAACTGGTAGTTTGGCAACTGGAGTCAGGTCATGTGTGTAACTCATTATAAACCCATCCAAACCCCAAAATTCAGTTACTTGTTTGTAGCTTTTTGTGAATATGCAGTTTTCTGTGGATATCAATTAACAGTATCTCTACCACTGCAGCACTTCCATGGATACAACCTAAAAGCCCCACATAGCTCCACAAAAAAAACTTGCCATGTAGGCATAAAGATACAGCACATAATGATAGCTTTCCTTTCTTGAAAATTCTCTACCTCTTGTGTTATTCCTACTCTTAAGTTCTATTCAATAAATTAATTCAAGGGAAGAAAGTGGGTAATTGCATTGCTGCATAAAAAAATGCTTCAGCATATTTTCATAGTCATAAAGGGGGCAATGTAGATTATAACTAGATGTAAGAAATTATGTGTGGTGGATTTGTGGCAACTAGATTGAAGTTAGAGGGAAAGAATATCCATCAACTGACTGTTTAAGAAGACATAAACTGTGGGTTCTCTTTCCAGTTTAGTTCTCTGAGGGTTGGATTCAGAGGTTTTCTTTTTCCTCCTTATCTCCAAAGCTATGAGAATTTTGTTTTCATTTATTTTTATTACCAAACAAAATGAGCTATGCATAAATAACTGATGAAAGCGAGTTGCCTGGAAGATTTCCAATTAAGATTAGTTTGTCATTAAATAAACCAAATGTTAAGGATTTTTCAGTGGTTCTCCAACAGATGACAGCTTGGATGGAAGAACTCTACATCAGCTACTACATGAACATATTCACTTTTAACAAACTGAAGCTCCTCACACTCCCAGAATGATTACTGGTTCACCTGTTGCACTTCCTCTGCAATAATAACTGAACACTTGATAGGAAGATGTGAAATATGCAGAATACTTGAAAAATATACAAAAGGAAGGAGAATTGTGCCAAGACCTGTGGAGATAGATTAGTCCCCTTGAGTTCAAGGAAGCTACCTACATATATACCATTAAGTATCCTGCTGAGGTTAAGCATATAAAAATTAATGTGAAAGTCTAGATCCACTAAAATTGTAGGGGTTTTTGCTATGGACTGGGATAAAGTGGTTTTGCCCTTAGAGCAGACAGGGAAATAATTTGAGAATACTTTGGAAGAAAAAGCAGTATGATTTGACCATGATTTGTGGCTATAGAGAGAAAAAAGTGTAAAAAGGAAGCAAATGTCAATCCTGAGATATGAAGTGAGCAGAGCTCCAAAAGCAACAGTAAATGGTAAAAAGAGCTGCTATAGAAGGGAAGAAAAAGATACCAGTAATGGCTGTGTTCATTTCTTTTCAGTCAATGGCAGTTCATGATTTTCACCTATGCAGTTGTGTACTTGGAAAACAGCAGCCACAGGACCAGTATAGGCCTGAGAGTTCAGGTAAAGTCCTGCTTTGCTCTTGTAGAATGAGAAGCAGAAAAAAAGTGGCTACAGTGGCTTGCTAGTCTGGTATTCTTCCCCTGTGAATGCTCTTTCTGGATTCTAACTCAAGGGTGCTCTCTTGGAACACACTGCCTCTGTGATCTGGTTATCTCCAGCAAGCCCTGATCATGTTTAAATTATAGCAGTTATAAGACTGGCTCTTAAAAATTGTGTCTATTTGTGTTGTATGGAAAAAAATTTATATGTCCCATTTTATATCTCCTACTTGATAAGTCCATTGATTTATCTCTGAATTCTTATGTTTGCGTAACACAACATTGAGAATGACTCCCTAATCAGGGTTCACAATTCCCATAGGTTTTACACAAAGTTAGGGGGTTTATTGTAGAGTCAGATCAAAAATGCAGAAATGGACAATTATGTGAATTAGTGAATCATGTAACAAAATCTAGGACATGCTGGTCTATCTAATCTATCTTTTCAGACTATATGCATTTTATTTCTGGTACACCTTGATTTATTTGTTATCAGCTACATTTATACAAATATTTGTACCAAAATACTAAACACTGGTAAAAATACATATTCATGTCCAGTGGATTAAATTTTGAAGAAACTTTGCATACTAATGAAGAATTGCATAACTAAATGTTTAGAACTTGGCTTGACCTTTACCTTTTGTTTTCCTATAAAATCAGTACATTTTTCAGTTGTACAGCTGGACTGACAAAATATTGAAAGCAATATCTGCATGTAGGGAACATGGAATCTCTTGAGTTCAAGAGAAGACCTTTAGATGTGGTCACTTTCCAGCACATGGCTTGCTTTGTCATATGACATTGCTGTTTTAGTAACTGGTACAGAGACATCATTAACCATAGTTCTGTTGAGCATGGTATGATGTGTATTTCGTTGCCTGATTTTCTTGTAGGGAAATTATGACAGATTACTTGAACAAGACAGAAGGATTCAGAAGACTTTGAAAAGAACTTACAGCTTGGGTTTGATCATTGCAAACTCAGGTTCTTTAGTGTGGAAAACAGTGGCAAAACATGTAATTCTGAGTAAAAGTGACTGGGAAGTGCTAGTTCTGCCAACTAAGAGAAAGAATTAGTGTGTCCTCCCTGGAGAGAGAGATGGAGAGCAGACAGTGAAGGCAGCAGAAAAAGTTTTACATGTTATCAGACTTCAGAAGAAAAGTTGAAATGCAGATCACAGGATTTGTTGTTGATAAGTAGTCAACTAAACTACATCCAAAACAGATAGCAGTTTGAACAGTTGTCCTAGTTTGAGCTAGAACAGAAACAATTCTCTGTTCTGTAATTTTACTTTCCAGCTCAGTCTCTTCTAACTATCTGCACTTTCTGAAGTTAATGGCTTAGTTTTTTGAAGACTGTCTGCTTCTGTCAGTGATAATGCCTAACATTTGTAGTTACTACCAATGACTGATATGCAGAAAGGTTCTTGCTTATACTTGCTCCTGTAAAAACCAAGGTCACTGCTAAATCTTGTGTACCATGATGGACTGCCATAACTGAAAGTGTCATGAGTAAACAATAAGGTTGTGTTTGCAGGGGTGAACAGACATGACAGGTGACCCTGAACTGACCAATGAGATATTCCCTTCCCATTACATCATATTCAGTATAATGCTCAGGGACCACAAGGGGCAAACTCTTCCGAGGCCAGCATCCAAGGAGGACTGTGCTCATTCTTCTGCTTTGATCCCAATCCATGCATTCCTGAATCCAGTTCCTGTCTGCACTGAGTGCAATTGTTTCATTAAAGCCGTTTCAGGTTTTTTTTCAACATATAAGTCTCTCTCATTCTCTTTCTCTTCCCTTCTGGGAAGGGAGAGGTGTTAATAGAGAGCATCTGCCATTCATTTAGTGGCCAGTCCAACTTTAACCCTTGGCAACAGTACATGTGTATAATTTGTTCCAGTCAACGTAAGACCTTTCCTACCTTAGAGTGACACCCTGTGAATCCCATTCTGGTGCATATACTTGCAGGGTTGTCATACTTGCATTTGTTAAGAGACACAAGTTGAAGCCCAACTCTGTAACTCTCACTTCTGAAGTAGCATTTATTTACACTTGTGGTTATACAGAAGACAGTATGTTAAATGCTGTTCCAAGTAATGGTTCAAGAGAGGAGCATTTCTATTCAAGACAGTTAAATACACACAGTATGCTTAATTTAAATTCATGAGGATTAAATTAAGAATGCAAACTAAAATACTTTGAAAAATATTTGAAATAGATCAAGTTGATCTTTTGATAAAATCCTGATACAACAGAATTGAATCTGAAGAATTTTGGCTCAGTGCCTTTACTGGAGTAAAGAATGACTGGTGACTATTGAAGTGAATAAGCAAAGCTAAGGTTTGAAGGGTTACATTCAGTCACATTTACAGTATCACATAGTATTACATTATTCTGTAATATTATACTGTTTAACAAATTCTTTAATGACTTGGATGATGGAGCAGAGTGCATCCCCAGAAAATTTGCAGATGACATCCAAGTGGGTTGAGGGCCTGATATACTAGAGGGTCACACTGCCATGCCAAGAGACCTGGACAGGCTGGATAAAGTGGCTGACAGGAGCCTCATGAAATTCAGCAAGGGGAATTGCAAAGTCTTGCACCTGGGAAGAAACAAATCCAGGCACCAGTACATGCTGGGGGCTACCCATCTGGAAAGCAGCTTGAAAGGAAAGGACTTGGGTCTAAGTTGAACATGAGCCAGCAGCATTCCCTTGCAGCAAAGGCCAGTGGTGTCCTGGTCTGCATTAGGAGCAGTGATGCCAGCAGGTCAAGGGAGGGGATCCTTCCCCTCAGCACTGGTGAGGCCACACCTGGAGTGCTGGGCTCCTGAGTACAAGAGGCACATGAATGTACTGGAGAGAGTCCAGTAAAGGGACATGAAGATGATGAAGGCACTGGAACATCTCCCCTAGGAGGAAAGGCTGAGAGAGCTTGGACTGTTCAGTCTGGACAACTGAGGGCTCAGGAGGGACCTTATCAATGTATATAAATACCTTCAGAGGTTGCAAGGAGGACAGAGCCAGGCTCTTTTCAGTGGTGCCCAGTGACTGGACCAGAGGCAAAGGGCACACACTGAAACATGGGAGGTTCCCTCTGAACATAGAAAACACTTTTTTACTGTAAGGGTGACTGAGCACTGGCACAGATTGCCCAGAGAAGCTGTGGGCTCTCCATCCTTGAAGATATACCTTCTGTGATTTTGCAATATATTTCACCAAGATAGGATGCAGAGATGATATTGAAGAGCTGCTAATGAATATGGTGAGTTGTTTCAATACCTTTTATATGATTAAAGTATTCTATGTTCATTTTATTAGATACTTCTACATGTCACCTGAAAACTGGTGTAGATACTGACTCCATTTATCCACATATTGATATGAATGTACAAGTCTCCCTTTGCTTGACCTATAAGAAATTAACTGTTCATCTGCATTTGTGTATGTTTATATCTAAAAACAAAGTGCCAATCTTAAAGGAAATTTTGTGCTCCTGGGAAATTTCAAAGGCAAGGAGGGTGAAGAGAGAGAAGAAGAAAAAAAAAAAATCCACCAAGCAGCAAAGTCCAGGTTTTAAGTATTGGTTGTGGAGGTCTTCAGTATATTGCTCTTATTGAAGCTAGCCAAACTATTACCTGACACAAGATTTAACAACTGTGTGTGAAAGACTTGGTGGATTACCCAAATTCATAATTGATAGTGTTGCACTTGGTGCTTTCAATCAGGAGTAACTGACATTCTCATTTCCTAACACGGTAAGAAGATGGTGGATGAAAAAGCAATCCAAACATCTGTCCAGAGAGAAAGTCCTTTCAGGTCAGCGCTGTGACAGACCATCAGCAGTATGGAGGGACATGTGAAAATGTGCCTTTTGCTTTTGTATTGTATTTCATAATGAGATCCAACTGTCTTATTGTCCTTTTCTGTTACTTCAGTATGTATCATAAAATGTTGTATTAGCACAATAAAGGATTGTTTCCAAACTTCAAATTTAACATAGTGTATTAGGTCTGACTGAGCTGGAGTTAATTTTCCCCACAGCAGCCCTCCCAGTGCTGTGCTTTGCACCGAGAGCTGGAAAGGTGCTGCTCACACACCTGTGTTGTGGCTACTGCTGGGCAGGGCTCCCACAGCACCAAAGCTGGTTTTCAGCATTCCCCCTGCAGTGGG
Source organism: Megaceryle torquata (assembly GCA_024611175.1). Lineage (NCBI taxonomy): Eukaryota > Metazoa > Chordata > Aves > Coraciiformes > Cerylidae > Megaceryle > Megaceryle torquata. The sequence continues at coordinate 1,210 of JANIJG010017713.1, read as the reverse complement.
ATGGGGTGGGCAAGATCTTGCAAGGGACACGACTGGGACAGCTCACCCAACCTGACTAAAGGGATATTCCGTACCATATGGCATCAGCTGAACTATAAAAGCTAGGAAAAGGAGGGGCAGGGGGTAGTCATTGGCTTGTTCTCCAGAGCAGCTGCTGTGTGTTTGGAGCCCTGCTGCCTGAAAAGGGGACAGACAGGGTCTGCTGATGGGAAGTAGAGATTAAATTTTTTTTTTTTTTTTTTTTTTTTTTTTTTTTTTTTTTTCTTCTGTGTGTAGTATTGCTTTGCATCTTCATTAAACTGCTTTTGTCTTAGCTCACGAGTTTCACCTTATTTTTCTTCCTCCTGGTCCACCTGAAAGGAGGGGGGGAAATAATAGAGCAGCTCAGTGGGCACCTGGTGTCCAGCCGAGGTCAAACCACCACACTCACATATTCTCACTCCTCTCTGCAACTGCATTTGTTCTTGCACAGTTCCCCACACCCACACCTTAAATATGTTATCACAAAGGCACTACCACCATTGCTGATTGGCTTGGACTTGGCCAGCAGCGAGTCCATTTTAGAGCTGTCTGGCACTGGTTCTATCGGACATAGGGAAAACTTCTAGCCGCTTCTCCAAGAAGCACCCCCCAAGCCCCCTCTGCGACCCTCGAGACCCCTCCAAACCTATCTGTGACCCCACAAAGCCTCCTCAGACCCCTCTGTGATCCCCTCAAACCCCCTGTGACCCCCCCCAGACTCTGTACTCGGCCCTTCCCGCCCTCCTGGAGAGCAACCCGTTCTCGGGGGCCGGGGAGCCCAGCGCGGGGCAGGATCTGGGCAGCGTCCCCGAGGGCGTGCGGCCCACCCTGGCCGTCTACCAGGCGGCCCTGGAGCTGACCCGGAGCTGTCGCCTGCACCCCGACCTGGTCTCGCAGACCTTCGGCTACCTCTTCTTCTTCTCCAACGCCTCGCTCTTCAACACCCTCATGGAGAAGGGTGCGGGGGGTCTTGGAGCGGGGTTGTGGGGGTCCGGGTTGTGTCTGTGGCGCCTTGGGGTGCTGAGGGAAGTGTCTCCGTGGGTCCCCGGTGGTCTTGGGGGCAGGGCTGTGGGGTTCTGGGCCACGTCTGGGGGTCCTTGGCGGTCTGGGGGTCAGAGCTGTGGGGTTCTGGGACACGTCTGGGGGTCCTTGGTGGTCTGGGGGTCAGAGCTGTGGGGTTCTGGGCCAC
>JANIJG010017712.1:0-19134 GCA_024611175.1 Megaceryle torquata | reverse complement strand
GGGGGGGGGGGGGGGGCCGCGCCATGGGGGCGGCTCTAGGACCCGGCGGCGCCGCGGCGCGCCCGGCCCCGCTCCGCGCCGTGCCGTGCCGTGCCGTGCCGTGCCGTGCCGTGCCGTGCCGCTCGGCTCCGTTCCTCTCCTCTCCTCTCCGCGCCGCCGGGGGGCCGAGCGGCGTGTCCACCTGCCGGCCCCGCCGCCCGTCAGTCCCGCCATGGCGCTCGGCGGGGTCGGTCGCTGCGGCGCGGCGCGGGCCGCCTGGCCGCGGCTGCTGGTGGCGGCGGCGGCGGCGGCGCTGGCACTGGCGGGGCCGGCGCTGCCCGAGGTGCTGTTCCGCTGCCCGCCCTGCACGGCGGAGCGCCTGGCCGCCTGCCCTCCGGCCGCCCGGCCGCCCTGCCCCGAGCTGGTGCGGGAGCCGGGCTGCGGCTGTTGCCCGGTGTGCGCCCGCCTGGAGGCCGAGGCGTGCGGCGTCTATACGCCGCGCTGCGCCGCCGGCTTGCGCTGTTACCCCGACCCCGGCGCCGAGCTGCCCCTCCAAGCCTTGGTGCAGGGACAGGGCACCTGCGCCCGCCGCCGCGACACGGCCGAGTACGGCGCCAGCGCCGAGCGCCCCGCAGGTGAGCAGCGCCCGGCACCGCGCAATCCCGCACAGCCGGCACCGGGGACCGCGGTCCAGGCAGGGCGCACAGAGAGCCGCACACTGAGGACAGGGCACCGAGCGCTCTGAGCGGTTCGCTGAGTGCTAGGGACCTGTCACCGGGCGCCGCGCACCGGGCGCCGGCGACCTGATGCTGGGTGCAGGGCACAGTGCACCGCGCTGCGGGCACTGGGGCAGTGCGCTGGGCACTGCGCACTGGGCATGGGAGCACTGGGCACTACGCACTCGCGACCGAGCGCCCAGGGCAGCGACGGGGCAGCGGGGCACCGGCATGTCCAGGGGACAAAGTGATCCTAAAGGGGGTCCTCCTGGGACAGAGGGACCCCTCGGGAGGGCAGAGAAGAAGGGGTTACCTGCGGGAGAGGGGGTGGAGAGACACAAGAAAGAGAGGGCACTGGCTGGAGGGAAGAAGAGTGAGTGCATCCATGGGAGTGTGGGGAAAATGGGGTATTTGGGGGTGCAGCTACCCCGGGGGCTTAGAGTGGTTTCCTTGGCACGGGTCAGGAACCCCAGGGGTGGGGTGTAATGAGGGGGGATACAAGGACTGCTCTGAGGGCAGGGTGGAGATTGGGGTCTTCTAGACAAAACCCAAGGTATGCAGATAAGGGGGAAGTTTGGGGAATTGCGGCTGAGGGGAGGGGGAGTCCTTCGGAAAACAGAGGGAGGTGGAGGTTCATATTGGAGTGGAGGAATAAAATGACTCTGCAGGGTGACAAATAGCCCAAAGATACTGGGAGAGGTTATGTGGGAAAACCGTGTGCTGCCTGGTGGGAAAGGGGTAGCTGAGGGACTGCGGGGCCCCTGCTATGTCAGGAGCCCTTTCTCTATGTCTGTATTCCTAGGAGAGCCCACCTTGGCTCTGCTGGCTCCCACGGGGATCTTATTCCTCGCTAGCCCCCTGGTCCAAGCATTGGGTGCTGGGGGAAGAGAAGCATCTTTCAAGGACACAACCATGGGGATGCCAAGAAGCTTCTGACCTGTTGCTGCGATTGCTGTGGGTGGGAGCACTCCTGGGGATGCCAATAGAGCAGAGCTTGATTTTATTAATGCCTCCTCTACCTTGCGATTAACCACAAGCTCTTTCCCCTTCCGTGGGATATTGAATATTGCCGAATCAGGTCTGGGAGTAGAATCCAGCATTTTCTCCTTTGAAATCACCCATCACTGACTTCTGCCTTCTTGCTGGTTTTGCTTCCCTGGCTACGCCTGGAGCTCTGATCGTGTTTGGATAGCTAGTTCAGCAGCACGAGTTTAGATTCCCTTCCTTCTCGTTGAGGCTTATTCAACAGCAATCTAAACCGGGCTGTACCTTTCATCTTCTCTCCCTGGGAGGATGGGAGTGCAGCCGGCTACCTGTGCACGCTGCTCGGCTTGGCTCGAGGGAGGGAAATGGAGAGAAGGGAGGGAAAAAAAAACCCAGCATCAAGGAGAACTTTCCATGTCGCAAGCTACTGCTTCAGTGTACCCAGGCTGCGACTGCTGCGGTCCCTGTTCCTTGTGCCCACTCCTGACCCCCTTCTTTGCCCAGCTGCAAAGGGCTGTGGAGAAGGGAGTGAATTTTACACTCTCCAGAAAAAGCCAAGGGCATTTAGATTTGAGGAATCTGGTGCTGACTTTCAGGCTTATGCTTTTACAAGGAGCTGAGGGGGGAGGGTGGAAAGCATTGCAGCGATGTGTTGAGAGGTGATTTTCTGATTTAAGGCTGCTTTTTTTTTTTTCTTTTATATCAGAATTACATTACTTCACTGGGTATTTTGCTTGGTTTTATCATCTTTATTCGTTTATCTCTGTGTATAATGCACACACACATAAATAGTGCACTTTAAGAACACTTCAGTGTATGTGGTGCTCTGTAATATCCATAGGGGGTGAATAATGAAAATACTGGCACATCCTTAACCAGCGTGATGTGAAACATGAAGCTAGAATATTCACAGTCGAGCATGTCTTGGCAGAGGAGCTTGGACATCCAGAAAAAGGTTTGCTCTCTTCAGATTACAAAACTTTTAACAGGTTGTTGTAGCCATTAGGAAAACAAACCAAAACAACTAAACCCACAATAAAAACAACCCCCAAATCTGCCAGCTTCACTTGATTCTCTTCCTGTTCAGACTCACATAGTCGCTTCCATCTGCAGTGTGCCTGTGAAACTTACCGGAGGGAGAGTTTGCTTTTCCTTTAAAGCAGTGACAGGGCAAGCAGTCTGGCAGCCCAAAGAGCAGGGATTGGAATTCCCTTTAAAACGCTGATGTCAAGCGAGTTTCAAGGGGGCCCCGGGGGTTGGTTTTTGCCTGAAAAAGGGTGGTGTTGAGGTTTTTTTTTTTTTTTTTTTTTTTTTTTTTTTAATGTACTTAAAGGTATTTGCCCTTTTTCCCCTTTCCAGCTTGAAAAGGCTCCTTTGGCTCATTCAGGACTGGAATGCAGAGCTCGTGCTATTCCTGAATTAAGAGGTTGGCAAGTTTTTTTGTCCCTGATGAGAGGCAGAACGATTGCCCAAATGAAACAAGGAATAAAACTGCAAATTCTCCTGCTGTGGCTCCAGCATTGTTTAGTCTTCCATTTAGGTCTGTAAAGCCAATCCTGAAATGGTTGTAGGCGGAAAGTAACATAAACCACTGTGTAGCTAGGAAGCAGGGGATGTTGCTCATTGCACAAGAGGCTTTGGGTATTTTGAAGATGTTGGGAATGTTGAAACAAAATAGCAGCAGTCTGTGGAAATCAGGCTGAGGACTTCTACCCACCCCAGGGAGGCGAGTGCATGAACTCCCACCAATGGTGAGAGCAAGACAGAGGCTCAGCACCTCCAGGGATCAGGGCCCCTGAAATAGTTTTGATGCCACTGGGTAACAGTCTTTTACAGTTTATTTCAGGTCATCACGTAACAAACTTTACATACTGCTGACTGGAACCGCCTGACCTAGGGACAGAGGGTTGTTATTGTGCGCGCATAGCTCGCAGAGTTCATGCCAGTCTCAAGTGTGTTTATTCTTTTGGCACCTCAGTGAGGTCAGCACGCTGTTTTGCATATGGACTAAATGGTGTGCTCGAGGTCTACCAGGACACAGGGAGCAGCGAGGACTGTCTGTACCCCATGTTAGCAGTCTGTATCCTGGCAGATCATGTCCCAGTTTCTGATAGCATTCTCCAAGCAGGTCTAGGGTGGCTCAGGACCAAATGGATCCTGGACATACAATGTGCTTTGAGGGACATTTGAGGTACCATTTGGGTCTCTCAGCCTCTCCAGTCTCAGCTGGACGGTGGGGATGCTGCCTTGTGCTTTGGACATTGTGAATGGGAATCAGGGACTTGTGTGGTCTTTTTCTGCTCTCAGCTGCTATGTCCTTTTCCCTTTCTTCTGCTGGGGTTTATCTTTCACCTTGTGTCAGAGTAGGCTGGTTCAGAAGCTAATCTTGCAGAAAGCCAGCTCCAGGAAACAAGTCAATGCTTTTCTATCAGTTCAATGACCCGAATAGCTCAAGTATAACAGAGTGCCAGTGCTGCTCCAGGATGGGAACTTGTGATAGAAGGTGGAGCTGGACAGGTCTTAGCAATGTCAGCAAATGTCCTAAATTGTCTTGCCCAAGTTATGAGAACAGCTGAAGAACATCTATTTTCTCCTAATGGAGACAAAGCCCTAATAATAAAACCTAGAAAAAAATTGGTTCTTGAGCCACTGCTCACAACTGACCAGTCAAGGGATTTTTTTTTTTCTTTCCCCTGTGCCAGTGCAGTTCAGTTGGGTTTGTAGTATTATTTTGCTGTTGGGATATATGTACTAATTCACTGGGATCTGCCTCAGAACCACTGCTGCCTATTGAGTCTTGCTTTGGAATCTGACTTCTTTATCAAAGCAAGTGTATTTTTTTTTTTTTAGCCCATGCCAGTGCAAAGTAACCTTTCCAAATGGAAAGGGAACCATGCAAAGATGTGGCCCCAGGCAAACTTGAACTGGGATTGCCTCATTCACCTGGTAAGGGACTCCATTTTGAACTTCCATGATACACAAACAGTGTCAAAATAGTTAACTGCTAAAAACGCAGCTTGTTTTAACATCCAACTAAAATCCTTATTTGAGTAGCCCCAAATACCACACATCCTTCCTTATGGGTTAAATGTCAAAACCTCCATTTCCCCTTGGCAGACAGCTGCTGAAAGACAGTTTAATGTATTGCTCCAAAACACAGAAGACTCTGAGGTTGGAGGTAGCATAATATAAGTGGAATTTTAGCAGCAACTTGAAAACCACGCCAGTAATGCTATGAGTGCATTTTTCATGTCCACTGAGTTGCCAGGAAGAGTTCTGCTTTTCTCTTGCTTTAATAAGGAAATGGAGCATCCATCATGATCTGCATGTGTGCATCTGTCCTTCTGCCCCCATGACTTCTGCCCCTGTCAGTCAAGTTGGACAGATCTAATGTAGCAGTGGGTGTCATGAAGGCACGATGTTGCTAAAAAGTGAGTGAAGGGTAGAGAGGGGAGAGGCAGGCTTTGAGTGTCCCCCTTGTCATGTGCTAGATGCCTTTTGAGGAAGAAGCACATGAGCAAGACGGAGGTTAGTTACAAGTGCTGCAGCCAGGCTTCTGCAAGCTTGGACAATACTAGACACTAGAGAAGCCAAGAGCAAACCCCAAATCCACACAAGTGTGTTGATGTGTTCACAGCCGCTACAGCAGCTCTGCCCAGGATAAACTGAACATCTGCAGATCTCCTTGCCTCAGAAGAAATTATTAAAAGTGAAATGCAATCAATAACAGCTCTAAGGATGATACGTGAATGAAAAAAATGAGCTGTGTCATTTGTCCTCACTGCCTCTGGGGCATTGCCAGTAGGTGGCCAGGTCTTCAAGCTCCTTTGTGGCAGCTGGTCTGGTCAAGAGCTAAACTGGTCAGGCCTTGCACTAGCTGTCATTTTTAAGACAATAAATAACACCTTGTGGAGCAGCTTCTTCAAGATAATGCTGCCCTCTGCCCCACTTCTACTGGAGTTTGCCATGGTGGGGGTGATGGTGGTGTGAAAATGGTGGTTTGGAGGGAGGGGGAAGCCTGGGAAGGTTTCAAGGCTCTGGCCCAAAGGAGAAATGTGTTTTCATGCTGTCCCTTGGCAAATGATCTGTTTCCTTCTTGCCCTTTGCAGTTGTTTCCTTTCCTCTTGGTTTCAGGCTTATGCTCGCTGAGTACGGTATTTGTCAAGGGAACAGCAAGAAGCCCCATCTGTGAGAAAGTCCATGTCGTTTGTTTTATCCACATCCAGGAATTGAGATGAGATAAACAATTCGGGAGGCAAAACAGTGAAAACTGGAATGCGAGAGGTGTGTTTGTATGCGGCTCTGTGCTAGACCTGGCTGCAGTATTAGCTGGGACTAATTTATCTGCCCAACGGGTAGCTGTTGCTGTTATCCACAAACACAACCAGGCTTTGAAGACAGAATTTCATCCCAGGGTCCGTCTGCACTCCTACCTGCTCTTCCTGGTCTTATGCTCAGCACTAAGGAGCTAAGAGGAACAGCAGTTTCCTGGATGGATTTTTGTGTTTCTGCTTGGATTGGGAAATTCCAGCTTTCTGACCATGATCACATCTGCCTTCCCTGAGGGGGGATCTTTTGCTCTAGGCAGACAGAGTAAGAGGAAAGCCAGGGTAAAATGTAAAGATGCTTTTAAGGCATTGCAGGAGGAGGGCTGAGCTTGATGGTGTACTGAGTTTCCAGGTGTAAGAATTCCAGGTGAGATACGTAACTTTGGTCCAGTGGCTGCTTAGAAGACCCCTTCTATAATGCAGGGAGGCAAAGACCTTGCTTCCATTATTGCTTCCACCCATCTTCACCCTTGGCTCTTCTGTGGGGAGGTGCTGCCTGAATCAGTGTGTGTGCGATCACTTCTGAGGCTGTCCTTTAGCAGCACATACTGAACACATTGGGCTTGGCTTTTCAACTTGCCCTTGCTGACTGTTTGTATTTGCCAGAAGAGGCAGGTTTGTCCTCAGTGGAAGAGTGACTTTTCCTGATGGCATTAGCCTTGTGGAATAAGCTGTGTTGGTGCCTCTTGCCTACCTGCCTCTGGGAGGGAGTTTTGTTACATGGCCCTTTGCTGTATGTTATGCAACAACATGCTGCCTCAGAGGTGCTGAGTGTGCTGTGGGATTTGGAGGCTAGTGGTCATGCTATGGACTCAGGAGAGAAGGAAAAATCCTTGCTGGGGGTCCCAACATACTGTGCAGATTATTCTTGTCTGTCTTTCATCCCCACTGAGCTGATCTTGTGGCAGTCATGCTCCACTCCCTTCTTGGCCTAATGCACATCCTCATGCTTCATCACACAGGTCTTGGTCTTCATCTGGACCATGGGTAAGCCATGATAGGGAGTTAGACCAAACTTTTCTGGAAGGATGAGCTTTCTGACAGTTTAGCAGATTGCATATCCATTATTATTAATAATAATTATTCCCACAAAGTGCGTTTAGCAGATTGAGTGTGACTGAAACATCTTTGCCTACTTTCAGCAGTCACTTCCAGCAAGCTAGGAGATGTTTCTCATTCACAAACTGGCCAAGTGTGACCTCATTAAATGTGCAAGTTGCCATCTAATTACAAGTGAACGTGATGTGCTGGCTTAAGAGAAAGGGGTTAGTGCATTGGAGCATTGCTACAGCCCAGCATCTGACAGCTTGTTCTAACTGCATTGATTGTCTTCTGTTCAGTATTTTGCCTCACACGTAGTTTAGCTAGATACCAGTGAGAAGAAAAAGTCTTTTGCTGCATCAGCTTATGGTGGAAATAAATTGTTTTAGAAAGGAAAGGGTCAGTAATCATGTGTCTTTCTTACGGACTGGAATACTGGGAAACATCAAGCCACTTCTATAAGCCTTAAACTATCCTTTGACATTGCAGCTTTTATTCTGAAGAAAGCTGCACTGTGCCTCTTGGCTGGTAAGGGAACAAGTTCACTGCCTGGTGCTCTCTCTAGTGAAAGATCCCATTAATTCTGCCGGCTGCAAGGAACGATTTTTTGGTATTTCTTTCTGGACTGTAATTGAGAGTGACACAAAGCACTGGTGGGAATTGGACCATGTTGAAATCCCTGCTTTTCCGTACAGTTTTCTGCAGATAAACCAGCTCGGGTGGGATGAGGGGATTTCTAATGTTCTGTCCTTGAAGTTAATAATGTTTCCAACACCTTACTGGCTGGAGGCAATTATAGAGAGGAGTTTTTGTGCCTTCTCTCAGCTTCTCCTTGTAGCCAGGTGATGCAGGATGCCTACAACAGTGACATGCTGTTGCAGTCACTTGCATGGCATCGTCTATGGGAGCATTCTGTAGTCCTATAATGTCAGGAAAATTCATGAAGCCTTGCCCATTATTTTTGCTAAAGATCACAGCAAGATTTCCCCATAAGATTTTGCTTTTCAGATTTCAGCCAGGACAGTCTGTTTGTTCTTAGCTTTTATGGCTAGTTGTAGAAGGTCCAGTCCATGCTAATGGACTTTCTTGGCTTGGTGAGGAGGTTGTCTGATAACCTTCCGTGTTTTCTCTCTTGTTATTTTAAAATTAGAAAAGGGTGGGCACCTGATGTCCACATCTCAGGAGTGCTTGCTGTTTAGTTTGGGGGTACTGGTGGGTGCAGTGAGTAGTTGAAGTTGGTTTTGTGGTTTTGGGTGTCCTCTAAAGACCTTTTTGGTACCTCAAAAGATCAGGTGTGTGTCCCACAGTGTGACCTGTCTCCTGTAGTGTAGGGAGTGCCCTGTGTTTTAGAAGTCCCAAATTTTTCTCTTGAGGAGAGTAGGACAGATCTTGAGCAGCCCCAATGAAGGCAGAAGAGCAGAAGCAGTGTAACTGTCAAAAATCTGCCCTTTTTTGTGCATTTGGAAAGTTGCTTGGGGGTCATTGTCTGTTTGAGTCCAGGAAGTTCTGTCTGCAGTGCTTGGCGTGCCATTCGGCTGCCAGCTGAGCCGGGGGGAGAAGCAGGGCTTGTGACTGACATGATGGCAGCCCTTCCACACAGCCCATGTGGAAATGCTCGTCTCCCATTGATTTCAGCAGGCAAGAGGCTTGCCTCCACCTGGTGCTGTTTCACCTGGCACTTCCAAAGCAAGCAGAAATGGGGGGAGGAACCTGGGTTTAGTGAAGAGGAATGGCATGATGAGGAGCGGGAAGGGTGGTTGTCATGGGGCTCCATCTTCCCACACCCTTGGAGCCCAGAGCTGGTGCTGGGGCTCTGCTCTGTAGCCTTAGCAGGGATGTGTAGCTACTGAGGCTGTGGATAATCCAAAATGGCTGGCTCAGGGGCTTGCTGGGCTGAGTGGTTTCTGTTATCTGGGTCTTGGCCACTGGGAGAGTGTGGTGTGGAGGTTGTAGTGTTGGAGTGGTTGGCCACCAGGGTATTTCTGTTCATAGCAAGGCTAACCCAGCAGCCCCAGGGCTTTATGTGGCTGTTTTTTGTTCTTCCCAGTCCTCCTTGCTACCCTGAGCTACCTATGCTAAAGACAAATTCCAGTTATATTGGTGAATTATGTCTTGCTTCTTGGGCACACTTGTCAGGAATGCTGCAATCCACCCTTCACATGTTAGCTGCTTTGCAGTTGAGCCAGTGTGAGGAAAATGCTGAGTGATAACACTATAACAAGTCTTAACAACTGCTTTCTGAAGGCTGGAAGAACTGCTCCAGTCTCCATCCCAGGCTCTGACAAGGCATCTTTTAGTCCAGCTGGTCAAGGACAATGTTCTTGTGGTGGAGACTTCTCTCTCTCTGCTCTACTAAGCTACTAAGCTCCAACAACCTTTTTTTTTTTTTTTCCTAGCATAGTACCCACCATTAACTAAGGGTGATGATTTGTTATGATGCTTGATGTGTAGAGGGCACTTTCTTCTGAATATCATATGGATCAGATGGATAAAATGGCAGGGAAATCACTGCTGCAGCATCTTGTGGTGTGAATGGACAGGCCAGTCATCAGCTATAATGGAAAATGGGATGAGGAGGCCTAAAACAATGGTTGGCCATGGTAGACCTCTCCCTTTGTCCCTGGTGAACAGTGCTGCCTCCATTGCTTGTGCAGAGGTGGTTTTGGGAGGATTTTGTTGAGACTGTTAGAAATATATGTTGTTACAGATAGTCCATTACACAGGACATTTGGGTCAGAAGGTCTGGGTTTCTATTAGTGTTCAGGGAATATTGCCATTCCTGGGCCTGAATGGTGGGATAGCATTAGAGGTACTATTTAGAGGCTAACCCTCTGATCCATCACTGAATTTAAAAAGTAGTCCAGAACTGGTAGAGAAAAATGAGACTATGGCAAAATGGTGCCTTCTTATACAACAGGTCAGCTCCCTGTGGGTATTCTGAGTAATTTTGTTGTTGTCCATTTTAGTGACTAAAATAAGTTTATCCCATGCTTTATTTTTACTCTGCCAGGCCCCACAGACCCTGTTACTTCCAGATTGCAGGAAGTGAGACAAATTCCATTAATTCTTGTTCATTATTGAAGGATTTCAGTCAAAGAGATTCTTGCTCAGAAATTCTCTGTGGAGGAGCTCACCTTCCCACTGCCTGTAGATGAGACCTGAAAGCTCAGTCTCCTAGCACACCCAGCTGGGTGGTGCAAATACAACTTCTGATGTCTCCGGAACAAATCTGGTACCCTGCTCCCTTCAGGGCACCTGTCACTGAGAGTATGGCCAAGTCTGGGCAGGTGGAAACAGCTGGTCTGCAGAGCTTTGAATAATGCCAAAATGCCAGATTCAGGCTGATTTCAAAGGTCTAGGAAGGTCTAGACCTCTGTGCACATGATTGGGGCATGATTGGTTTAGGGACACTGGGAGGAATTTGGCATGGAGCCCTCTGAGGCCACTGTCTTGTATAGTAAAACTCAAGCTGTGGGAATCGGTGTGAGGAAATAACATCACTCTGGTTTCTACAGTCTCTGTCCCAGGGGCCAGTTGGGTGTTGCAGGAGCCCACAGGAATCCTGCTTGTGACCACAGCCAGATTAATGGCCATTTTGGCAGCTTTTCAGGTGTGAGGAGTTTGGCCACTTTCACAATAATGGCTAGAAATTCCACATGAATTAATTAGCTTTATTACAGGACATGTCCTTCCTGCTCCTCCAGGGCTGTCTGAAACACTGAACTCATTACATGAAGAAATGAAAATAGTACTAAAAATAAGAGCTAGTATCCTAAGCCTTTTGTGAGGAAACATGCAGAGTACACTGACATCCTCCACCAGACATGCTTCCTAAGCTGTGGCTTTTGGCCAGATCAGATCTAAACCCATTTTAGATAATTGCAGCCATGAAAATGCCCCAGCCTGCACCGTGAGGGTGTCTTCTCTCAGCCTCTTAGCTTAAGACAGTCATGCAGGCTTCTTATGTACTCTTACACTTTCATTTTGATGCAGTGGTCTGGTGTGACCCTTGACTGTTGCACAGTGGAGGCTGCACACCTTCAGTGTCCTCTCAGTAGGTCAGGTTTCCATAGTGCTGTTCCTACCTTGCAAGGACACTGTTTGCTGCTATGGTCGTAGAGCGCTTAGAAATACCCTTGGGAAAGACTGCTCTGAATTTGAGTTTTGGTCAAGGGCATGCCATAAAAATGACAGCATGGGACTTTGAAAAGATCTGCTTGAGAGTGTCAGAATGAGGTTAGATTGAGTAAATATTTTGGAAGCCCAGAGCTCATAACTTTCCCTTGCTTATGTTTGTGGGGAATCAACCTGTAAAAGCTTACCAGCTCTCAGGTGGCTTTTAAACAAAGGTTGTCCATGGACTCTGTCCTTCTATTTTAACCCCTTTTTAGAAGCATTGATGTTGTCTTGAGGTTTGCCTGATGTTAAGTGACAGGTGTGCAAAATGCACACTGCTTGCCAGTCATTCCAGTGTTTGCTTTATGAATATTGCTTCAGATACTTGTATTTGGACAGGGGTTTCTCCTTTTGAGTCTAACTTTTCTAGTCAGCCCACCTTTGTGAACCAGGGCTTGAACTGTTTGGTTTTTTCCCCCTTTTTTTGGATGAAGCGAGTTCAACATGGCAAAGCTGACCAGCCTTGATTTGGTTCATGCTCAGCTCTTGTGAGATCTGTGACCACCATCCTGCAAGCACTAAGGCCAGATGGACTGTCAAAGGGCTAAACCACAAAATTTTCAGCATTAACAAAATGTGCTCTGTAAAAAAGAGTAAAAATGATGATGCAGACATAGATTCTTCTAATCTCAAACAGTTGAAAATATTCTGTCTTTCTAGTAATGTTTGTTATTTATTTCAGTTATTGCTTTCTGTTTTCTGTTTATTCTTTTTCTGTTTATTCTTTTTAACAGGCTGCTTTCAAGGATTTTTCACCTTAACCCCTGACCATAGGCTGGTCCTGCCCATGCTGAAACTGACCCTTGCAAATTAAGACCATGGTGAAAGCTCTTGGGCAGTGCAGATATGACCAGGCAGCAGACCAACCTGGCCAAAGGTCCATCAAGCTTGTAGTCCTGCCTTAGGTGGTGCACAAACTGGGAATTTATGAAAAGAGTATGGACTGAGCCTTGTGAGGTGGGAACAGTACTATGGAAAACCATCACACTGCTGATACCTCTCAGCCCCTGATTTCAGGGATTTCCAAAGCACAGCCCAGTCTGCTGGCTGCTCACAGATGTACCTTCTTTGTTGAGTGAGCTGCCCTCCTGACTTCTAGCAGTGGAGCTTCAAGTACTGGGGGAGGCAAGTAAACCCTCAGCTGTGTACATCACTGCAGTGTCTTGAGGCTTTGGGATAGGAAGATCTCTGCATACAGGACCAATTTTGGATTGCTCTTTCAGATCCAATTTGCTACCTGTTCCCATCTCCTGCTGCCTCATGTGTTGAGAAGCAACAGCCATGGTAAGCAAGGCAGTCCCATCATCTGGGCTGTGCCCAGTGGAAGCACAGCCTTGACCAGGTCTGTTTTTTTCCCTGAGTTACGTGCTAGGAGACTTCAGCCTCGGGGCTGTGGTTGTCTGCAGTGTTCTATCCACTGGAACTGATCTACCCTAGCTGAACTGAAATGTCCAAGCTGACCTGAAAAACTGCTCATGATTAAAATGCAGCAGCTCCCTATACATATTTAACTGAGTCTATGTCTGGTGGTTTGTTGGGTTGGTTTTTTTTTTTTTTTTTGTGTTTGTTTTTTTTTTTTTTGTTTGTTTGTTTGTTTGGTTTGGTTTGGTTTTGGGTTTTTTTTCCTCCAGTTCTTCTATTTTCCCTGCCTATGCAGGGATAGTCAACTGATAGGATAGTCATGGCATCCTGTGATGTAGCAGCATTTTTGGCCATTAAATTATGCATCTTGCTTGTCTCCCATCATCATTATCCATGTTCAAGAGTGATGTCGAACTCCATGTTAAGTGTGTGACAGCTTCTGTGGGAGTGTTTATAATGTGCTGTGGGCTGCGCACTGCCATATAAAGTACATCCTGAGAAACTCCTTAGAGTTTCCAGTAAGCTTTTTCAGCTCTTCTCTTGAAGCAGTGGGCTCCCATCAGATTGATGACAATTTTCAGTGGGGGGAATTCCCAAAATTTTGTCCAAGAAAGAGCTCTGAATGGGTGGGACTTGAGGCTGTGTGTCAGAAAGCACCTGCAATGCAAGACTGCAGTTATTGCGGTAACACAATGAAGAAAGTACATCTTTGAGCATCCAGCAGACAGGGCTGTGCTTTGGAAATCCCTGAAATCACAACTGAAAGGTGTCAGTAGCATGACCTGATCTGGGCTGACTGCCTGATGCTGGTACTTGGAGCTTGTTGTGCAAGATGTGCAGTCTGCCCTGTACTGGAGTAACCCCGAGCTGGATTACTCTCTTCTCTCTCCAACCATGGAAGCATACCTGGTGCCTGGATGGTACGTAGCCACAGTCAGGCAGGGACTGGGATGTGGCAGATCAGATGCTGTCCCTGTGATGGAGCTGGGAAGTTCGGCTAGGGGTGCTAGCTTCATTGCAAGAACAATGCCACAAGATAGGGGCAACTCACCATTGGAGCTCAATGTGGAGCAAATGCAAGGTCCCTATTGTGACAGTGGTGAGTGGTTGCACTTCAGAGTTGCAGACGTGGCACTGGTTCCCCTCTGCTCCAAACCTGGCTTTGCACAGTGCAGAGGCTGGTGTGGTGCAGTGCTGCCATCGTGTCCCTGGCTTGCATGTCACGGGGAGAGCAGGGCTTTGCTCTTTGCAGCTGGTGAGTCAGACCTTAGCAGCCTAAGGCAATAGTTGCAGGTTTGCTCCTTTTCCACCTAGACACATGCATCTGTTTTAAGGCAGCAACTGAACCTCCCCCAAAATCCCTCAGCTCTGCAAGGAGCTGGTGCAGGATCCTTGGAGCAAGTTTGGACACCAAAGTTTGGGCAATCACATGTTGCAATGCTGCTTGTAGAGACTTCTATCCAGGGGCTTTCCTGCAGAGAGACATACCCAGGAAGCAGAAATAGCAAGTGACTAAACATCACGGTTGCATTCCTGCCATCTGAAAAGAACTCCCTATTTTCTTTTGGCTGTGAAAATTAACTTCCCTTTTCCCCTCCCTGGGAGGGTGAGCTGGCTCCCGGTGGCCATGCCCTCGCAGCGGATACACAGGACAGTCCAGGTCAGGCTGAAAGGAAAACTCTTCTACTGGGGGCTTTTCACTGTTGTGCTCCTTTCTAAAGAAAATATGCAGGACTTTTTCTGGCCCTTGTGAAGGTCAAGATGCAGGTCTGTAGCTGGAATAGGGTATGACTAGCCTCATTTGGGAGCTTGTCTGGGTTTTGAGGCACTCACTTCCCTCCTGTATCCCCTGTGCTGCTGTCTGAGCTGCATGGGGTGGGAGCTGGCATCTGGCTGTTATTCAGGTAATTCATCTCATCCCTCTCCAGATATGCTTCTGCTGCCCCCAGGCACAGACTGGCTGTGGTCACCTGTATTTGGTTGGCCTCTGCTGCACTGTGACAGTCCCACCTAGAAGTCAAGGAAGCTGAGGCTGGTACTGCTGGGTGTGTTGTTGGTAGGGATACTTACCCTTTGGTCCTGGAAGGCCTGGTGATGGGATTGTATCTCGGGAGACCCAGTTTCTTAGACTGAACAGCTAAGCTGGTTTCTCCAGTGATGAATGCTACAGAAACTCTGTGCTGCGTGTTGCCTAGTTTGAAGATGACACAGTCAGGAAAACACTGAAAAAGCTCCAATGCAAGATCCCTTGGAATTTTTTTTAGTTTATTTTAATACTCTTTCCAAAAGCAGAAGCCTGGACATTTGTGGGATGAGAGCTTGACAGGTAAGGAGTGACCCAGTAGTTGCTGCACCCAGAAGTCAAGAGTTTGGTCCTGTTTTGCAAAAGGCTTTTGTGGGCCTTCTGTGATCTATCTCCTTGATGCAGAGAAGAAAACATGCACCATTATACCCATGCTGATCATGTGCATTCAGACCAGTGTGTTCATCCCAACCCCTCTTGCCTTGTTCCTTTCTTGCTGGTTTTTTTCCTAGAGGCCTGTACATTTTTCCCATTGTGTTTTTTTGGTCAGCAAGTTGGTTTTTTTTTTCCTGCTATAAAGTGCTGCACTCTCTTTCTTGTTTTCTTTTGATGTGTTTCTGCCAGCCTCACCTCTCTCCCCATGCCTACTGTCAGATTTACTTTGCATGCTTTCATCCGGGTGCTAGCAGACTCATTTTGACCTATCTGGCTTGGTGAAGACCTGCTGAAACCTGCCATTACTCTAGAGAGAGGAGCTATCAGGGGCTGTCCTGCTGGGGTAGGAGGGTCAGGATGGGAGCTGAGGTGATGTATTCTTGAGTTTGGAGTCCACATGTTCATTCCTGCTTGGGACTGATCATTTTGTCTTGGCTGCCAATCCACTAAAAAAAAAACCAAACCAAACCAAACCAAACATGTAAAATATGTTTTATTCAGGTAACTGAAATATGGTATTTCTCCTTGGGAGCACAAAGGAACCTCAAAACAAGCTTTAAAAGATGTCAAGGGAGACCAGCAGTAAAAACAAGGAACATCTTTCAGATCATTTGAGCATCTTTAAAGAAAGCAAAGGAAATGAGCAGTTATACTCTCAAAAGTGCCCCCAAAGAGCATGCCACTAGTTTAGCTTGTGACTCAGGATGTGCAAAAATTGGCCACAAACTCTTCCTTTGCCTGAGATATGAACATAGGCTGTCTAGGCTCCCACATTGTAACACTTGGGTCTTGCTAAATGATGATCTTACACTAACTGTGGCGTAAGAAGCTGGTGGTGTTTGGAGGGGAGCCTGAAGGAGCACAGTGATCTGGCTTGGCTTAGTGAGCCTCCTGAGCATCAGCTGCAGGAGTCTCAGGATCTCTGGCTCAGTTTAGAGTTTAATCCCAAATGGTCGGGCTCTTGGTGGCTTGTGTTTTTATTGCTCTTCCAGTTCTTGATGAATTGCGCCATAAATGTACCTCCTTATGGTGGTTGTTACACAGGTTCCCTTCCACCCAACTGGCTGCAGTACTGACCACCACCTTCTGTTTCTTTTACTTCTAAAAGGAATAAAAAGAAGCCTTGGGTTTGATTATAAGTAGACCTTTTTTATTTGGTTGCTCTTATTGCTGTGATTAAACCCAAACGAAACCAAAACCTGGAACATTTTTTGCATGTCCAGTTTTATTTCCTTTTTTCCAGGTCATCAACCAAACCAATAGGCCTCAAACAGACCCCAGGTGTTTGCACTGTCCTGGTTTTCACAGTTGCTTTATAAAGACATGTGCAAGAATTTTAACTACTTTAGGGGTTTCCTACTTGCTCTCTTTCTCAAGGGCATTTGGAGAGAGCTTCTCTTTTCTCTTTCAGCTGTACTGGGAAGTTTTAGTCCTGGTGTTCTCCCTCCAAGATGGGGCAAGGAGAGGCCATCAAGAAGCTACAGAGAGAGCAATGATACTGTGAACCCAAGTGTACTTTGGTGCAAATCCGTACAATTAAGTTTTCCTTTGGTGCATTGTTGACCGTCTGAATGGGTTAAATGTCTGCATCTGTAGTCACTCCTTTTCCCCCCTCCTGCAGACAGAACGGGGCTTTCCTGAAATTCCATCCCAGATCTGAAGCTAGTGGTTTGCTGTCACGTAGAGCAGTGCAAAATCACTTGGATCGGTGCCTACCCAGTTTCCAGAGTGGGGTGGACGCAACTGCACAAGGAAAGTTTTCCCAGATTTCAGGAAGTCGAGTGACCATCAGGGCACATGGGCTGAGACATCTGTGGACCTTCATCTCTTAGTTCTTTTTTTCCAGTTACCTGAGGCGCTGTCTGTCTTCTAAGCATGCAAATTCCTCTCTGCTTTGCATCATCCATAATTCAAACTGGTGCAAATTGCTTTTCTCCACTGCTGATATCCGTTTTCTGACTTACTGTTTCTGCTGCCATTGAGTTTTGGCCTTCACCCTTTGGGGACTGGCACCCACTGAACCCAGCTGAGAATATGGGCCTTTGTGGCAGAGCTCTTTGCAGGAGCTGGGGAGCTTTGCCTTCCCCGCTGTGAGCCGTTTTGGCTGGCGCATGTGTGCCCTTTTCTGGTGGGGAGGGATTTAGGGGTGAGGGGGAGGTGAGAGCACTCCTTGTGCTGGAAGAAAAATGATGAATGACTCTCTTGTGCTTCTGAACAAAACCAGGAAATCGGGGGGGGCAAAAAGCAAAAAAGGAGGAAATGAGAAACAGTAAAGAGGCCTCCCCTGCCTTCATATAAGCAATCACTCTACAGCATCTGGAGCCCAGTAAAAGAGCCGTTCCCAGGAGACCTCGCACTCACCAGCCACACAGATCTCCTTTATTGCAAATTCCCGGGGCTTGCACCCCCACCTCTCCTGTGCCAGGTTGGAGGGCAGCTCTGCACCCAAAACCAGCTTAATGAGGGCAAACCAAAGCTCGGTTTCCATGGCCTTCGGCACTAGAGATGCACGTGTCCGGCTCAGCTGGCCAGGCTGCGGTCTGGATCCAGCCCGAGGATACAGTTGCATTGCTGCCCAACCAGCCAGAGCACCCGCCACGGTGTTTGTGCTGGCACGCTGCCTTGCAGAAGCAGGGCTGACAGCACCTTGCTGGCATCACACTACAGCAGTGCAGATGATGTGAGACTCTTTAGCTGGCATGAATTCTGTTGGAACAGAGTCACCCCTCCTGCCCTCTCCCCCAAAATTGCTTTGGATGCAGTAGATGCATCAGGGATGAGTGTGGAGCAAGTCATTAGCTATCACAGTTTGGGTTTGATTTTAAGCACCCTCAGGAGGGAGTTCTAGCAGCTCAATAAACCCTGATATAAGCTATTTAGTTAAAATGATGTGGGAATACATAAATCTGATGGGCCTGGAGGTGATGGCACTCCAGCATGAGCCATGGCCAATGAGGTCTCTGTGAGAAGAGCGGTCCAGCAAAGCTCTGCTGATGCTTGTTCTGATGTAGCCACATGCATGTTCACCCTTGGGGGACACTGTGGTTTAGTGGCTTTGTTTGAAGAGGCTCCTTTGCTATTTGTTAAAAACATTATCTGGTAGGGACCTTTACAGGCCAAACCCTTCTTAAGTGTAATCTCACTGGTGTTACCAGTTTAATCATTGTGGAAAGGGCTTGTCAGCAGTGGAAAAGCTGTTCCTGAGTGTAGCTTTAAAATCATAATGCAGGTTTCAGAAACAGAGACCCTGTGATGGGAGTGGCTTTCACCAGTTTCCAGCTGGAGATGATCACAGTGGAGGCAGTTGAGCATCTTTATCATTTTGGCCAAAACACTGGCTACTGATTTGCTTGTAGCTCTTTATCCTTCTGTTTTCTCTAAGTGAATTTCACTGTTAGGTGGGAGGGGGGGGCTGGTTGTTTGCATCTCTCACCCAGGCTGAGAGGAGCTCCTCCTTTGGCTGTAAGTCTGTTGGTGTGGTTTATCCAGCTGTTGTCCTCTAGTCTGAGGATGGTGCTTCTGACATGGCATTTAGGTCTTGGGAATTTTCAGTGTTACTGTTAGTAACAGTAGCAATGCAGATACTGTGGATCCTTTGTGCTGATGGATGTTTCTATTTCTTATATCCAGGGACTTTATTGTTATCTGGGCTTTAGCCCAGTGCTTGCTCACCTGCTTGTGTGATTGCATTTTCCTTCTTGCATATCTGAAGGATCGAGTGCATATCTGAAATTTGCTCTCCTGTCTCTAGGCATAAGAGAAAGTTTTCTCTTGTGAAAAGGTCAGTGTAAATCATCACCTTGGATGTTTACAACAGCTTTTGAAGTCCCTTTATATCATCGGCAGGGTTGGTGGTGATGCTAAGGATTTGGGCTGTTTGGCTAGGGCAGTCTCCATGTAAGTCAGCTGGGCTCAGGAGGAAAAGCAACGTTGCTTTTGAGTTTAGAGCAGCTCCCAAGGTTGCTCAGTCTCTAAAGGGGTTTGCTAAGAGGGACAGCATCATAAAACCCCTAGGGTCTTTTACCTACAACCTCTGGGACAGTGCCTTCCTGAACTTACTCCTTCCCCCCCCCCCCCCTTTATGTTCTTG
>JANIJG010017711.1:208127-227321 GCA_024611175.1 Megaceryle torquata | reverse complement strand
GAAAGAAAGAAAGAAAGAAAGAAAGAAAGAAAGAAAGAAAGAAAGAAAGAAAGAAAGAAAGAAAGAAAGAAAGATTATGAGCTGTTCTGTCATCATTTTTGGAGGTCTTTAGGAGGGATCTAAATTGCTATTGTGGGAAGAGCACTCCTAGAAAAAATTACAAACATATGCTAACTTGTGGTGTTTTGTACACCAATTAACAACACACCAACACCCCCCCAACAAATTAGACAAACTCAGCAAGCCACATTCTTTATTAAGACAAGTGTTGTAAAGGAGGCGTCTCCACAAAGAGCTGACAAAACCCCCTGTGCCCCACCAAGAGCGACAGAATGGAGCTGAAGTGAAACCATAGCTGCAAACAGCAACCAGCAGATACCGCAATGCCCGAATCCAGGGCACGAGGACCAGAACTGGTGCCAGTGGGCAGCTGTAACCTACACCTGTAAAGGAAAGGGTGTGGGGGGACTGAAAGGGAACAAATGCCCAAAATGAAGTTTTTTCTATGAGTGAATGACACTTTTGTGGGTTTTCTCTTAACTCAAAAGGCCACACTTCCCCAAAAAAGTGGTTTCAGCATCGAGGAATTTAAATTAAAATCAGCATTCGTTTTGTCAGCAATTATCAGGTATCTTCCACTTTCCTTGAGAAAAGGTGAAGGAAAGGCTCAAACTTACTTTGTTCTATTTAGAGATTGAGCTAGAGCAGCACTAAAAGCAGGTCTAGCCAGTAATTTGAATGTCAAACTATTTGCCTCCCATCATTATTATTTCGGTTTGTACCTGCTCAAGTAGAGTTTTGCCCACATCTGTTATGCTTGGTTCATTACAAGAGCTTGCTAATAAATAAACTGGCTTAATAATAGAGTTTTGGGTCTCGCACTACAACAAAGTTATCATCTCTATCTTAGGCCTTTTATCCTCCTTTTATGTGGAGGATGGAAGTTCCTTTTGTGGAGGATTTCACAATTTCATTTTGCTTTCCTTGGGGAAAACCAACAAAATACAACAACTCTGGATTTTCAGACTACTCCAGGTATTGAAGGTACTGCTCTGGATCAAAATGTGTCAGTGTTGATGGACTTGGAGGGTGAGGGGGACATGTCAAGCAATAGGGCATGATAGGGGAGAAGAGGCAAAACCAGTGTGAGTGGTTGATAGTCAGACACTGCTCACCCCAAAGCACTGAGGGGATGTGGGTTTTCTGGTGGCAGCCATGGTTGGGGTTTGGTTTAACATAGACCATCTCTTAGATTAAGCTTTCAGACTTCAGGGCTCTGAATCCCTCAATTAGGCTCGTGCAAATGTACCCAGTCTTTGCATGCTCTTCTCCTTCCCTCCTCCCCTTTCACCCAGTCTTCCTGCTTCTCCATCCTCCCAGTGAAGCCTCTTAGACTCAGCAAGAGCTGCTGGGCTCCAGACAGCTACTACCTCAGCCCCGGGCTGTGTTTTCAAGGCATAGTCCTACAGCAGGGTGGGGTTGAATGGCGAAGCCCCAGCCGGAGCCAAAGGGCACGAGGCTCTGGGAGAGCCCCCCACAGGGGTGCTGCTGTATGAGGGGAACCTCTCTGCCCTCACCACCCACACAAAGAGCTACCTCTGAGCAAGCCAGATCAGATACGGGCACAGCCGTGTTAACACTGTGCTCTGCCAAAATTAACATATCCCCCTTTTTTAAGGTGTTTTTTGTTGTGTGGGTTTTTTGGTTTTTTTTTTCCTAAAAACACACTGGATCAGGCAATGGCTTTTCCACTGAAACTGAGCTAGTGCTACTTTTGCTTTTTTTATGACCCTCAGCCAACTGGTGTGTGGTTTAATTCCTCAGTACTCTACCTCATTTACCATGTTAACTTCACACCAAAGTTGATGGGAATAAACCCAGTGACAGGGAACAGAGGAGGCCATTCAGTTTCCATGGGTCTTCAGCTGGCAGCGTGAATCTTGAAAGCCCCAGAGTCACGAGTCCTCTTTCTTTCACAGATGTACAGCTTATCTGAACAGAGGAACAGTTGGATTCGATGGGGACAAATAGCAAATCTGCATTAAGTTCAGTCAAGCACAAGAGGTATGATTTTTAGCCGTGCAGTTATCGGGTACCCATTTCTTTACAAAACTAGCCACAGCAGGAGGACTGGTGCAGTGAGCTGTCCCGGCAGGAACGGTAACACCAAAACCTCATGGAAATCTGAGAGCAACTGCTGGTTTCTGCCACAGCTCCTGCCACCCAGCACGATAAAGAATCAGCCAACTTTCCAAGACTTGAGTAAAATAAACTGGGAGTACTGGATGCATGGGAGTACTGGATGATGATGGAGTACAGGAGGCAAACTTCACCCTTGTAGTGGTGCAGAGTGAAGGAGTTAAAAGAGGTTCCCTTGCATGCGCTCTATGCAGACTTACACGCCCAGAGGCACTGCATTTGGCTTCCTGTACCTCGTGTTTTTCCTTTTTAACTCACTCGTAGTGGTTCGTTACTGTGGGCCTTTGGACTTGTGAGAACATGACTCGCCATTCCCTCTGGGAGTTTCGCCGCTGCCCTCTCCCTCCCCGTGACTCCCTTTTCTGTTTATCATCTTCCAACTACCTCTCCCAGTCAGGTTGGGAAAGGAGGTAAAAGGCAACATCTCTATCATGATTTCTCCCTCCTCCACACGCTCTTTTCAAAGTCATTTTCCTCTTCACAAGAGGTGAAGACAGCCTGGTGTCTCCAGACAGGCAGGTTCATGTAGAAAGCAGAGAGAAAAAAGCCCCAGAGGCCAACCCATCAACACAGAGATACCCACACCACCTTCAGAGGTTGAAATGCTGCTGCTGGAACCCACCTGAATCTCCCTTCCCTTTGAATCCACCTGCAGTTGAAGCAAATCAGGCTTCAAATACTCCATTCCTGCAAGTCTCCTACACTTGTCTGAAAAAGTCAAGTCTTTCAAAGGCTCAGAGGCTGCTTTTGTACAGTAATGGTCATCTCAGCAGCAGGTGTTTGCAAACATCTTGTTACACTAAGAAGAAACTCCCTTTTCTAGTAGATTGTCAGATATTAGATTAATTACAGCAAACAAGAAGATGGGGTCAGACTCTTCAGTGGTGCCCAGCAACAGGACAAGGGGAAACAAATTGGAACCCAGGAAGTTCACCTAATGATAAGGAGAAACTTTGCTGCAAGGGTGTCAGAGCCCAGCCCAGGCTGTCCAGAGAGGTTGTGGAGCCTCCTGCTATGGAGTTTCCAAACCCACCTGGACAATACAATCCTGGGCCCCCTGCTCTGGGTGACCCTGCTGGAGTTGGGGAGTGGCACCAGATGCTCTCCAGAGGTCCCTTCTAACCCCTGCCATGCTGGGATTCTGCAACCTTGATAATATTTGCCAAGTCATTTACTTAGCATAGCTTTTCACCCTGCCAATCTTTTTGCCTATCTTAGCTGCTGGAGGAGAGCATCTGTGAGTAGAGTGATCCCCTCTGTATCAGTCCCAAAATTATTTTGATGCATTTCAGTCAGTATCTGTCTCTCTGTAGGATAACAGGTTGCTTCCTCTCCTTCTAACAGCAATCTGTGACACAAGGTTGAAGCAGCAGTTTCATCCTTCTCCCTTCTGTCCAGCCACTTTTAACTTCCACAGGGGACACAACAGCTGACTGGCAATTGAGCTCAAGAAAGGAAAAGATAAAATATAAAAATAATTTGCTGCAGGATTTTTCTAAATACACCCATTTTCCTACTGGGTGCAATTGTGTTCCCTGAACATGTTTTCTTTTCTTCTTTAAGAATAAATAATTTGCAGGCGTGTGAAGTTTGACTACAACAAATCTTTCAAACTGAAGCTACATTTTCTTTGCATGATTAATATGCTACATTACAGCTTGCTTCTAAATTAAAGGAACAGATTATGATGTACTGCGAAGGAGTTGGCTATTTCCCCTGCTAAGCTAGGGTGCCTGTAAATCATTTCCATCACACTTCATTTTTAATTTGAATTCATAAATGGTTGTACTTTTTTTTAATTTAAAACCACTAAGAAAAAAAAAAAAAGATTAAAGGCTGCAAACTTAAATGTTTATTAAAGGAAAAACAAAACAAAACAAAACAAACATGCTGATTTAAAACTTTGGGATTTAAATTATATGTAAAATATTGTTAATGTTTAATTTGTACTCCTATTGTTAACACTAAAGCAACAGGCAAAAAATGTTTTTGAACTATTCTCTTGTTTTCTGATACATGAAAACATTGCATGTTTGAAATGAAGTATATATTATATCTATACACTATATAAAGTATTTATGTATATATAGACAGATAAGAACAAAATAGTGTTAACAAAGGAGAACAAATAAGATTTCCTGGAAATTTAAAGTGAAATTTGAGGTCTTCCACTACAGATGCACTTGCGTTTTGACCAGGGGAGCGTGGTAAGGGAAAGGCAAGAGCAAGGAAATGGTCTGAAAGTCCAGACCTCATGAGGCCAGATACCAACTGTAGACTCAGATCTTACTTTTGGTAGCCTACGAAGTAAAAGCCAAGGTAGGTGTTTGCAATGCTCTTTAGGTGAAGCTTTAGTGTTAATGTACAGTTTGTGCTTGCATGGAATGGGAGTTCTCTATTCACAGTCTGTTTATCATACCTCTCATCGAATAGAAGGAGAGATCACCAATATGATGACCAGCAGGGGGAAATCATTTTAATACCATTAGCAAGAAAGTGATTAACATGGTATCAGGCTGAAATGTTGTAAAATGTATGTAATATATATAAAATATATGTATTGCATAGATAGCAAGCTAGAACTGCTTATAACACCTCCTTCAATAAGGTATTTTGTCTGTCCATAGCAATCTTGCAGAACTTTACTATTAATTAAAACAATGGCCTTAATTCTACACATACAAATTCCTAATTCCATGAAAATGAGCAGCACCCCTGCCTCTCCTCTCCACTGATTGATTTCAAGGGGACTATAGATATTTTATTTCAAACCTTCAATGCTTTCATGTATCAGAAAACAAGAAAATAGTTCAAAAACATTTTGTTAACAGTAGTAGACAAGCATTCCAGAGCAACCTGGAGGGTTACATTCAAAACTGCACATCACATTTTCTTTCAAGTGGAATCAGCTCCCAGTTCACATCCTGGCTGCTGGGAGTTCCCATTTCCAAACCTTCCAAAAGTTTCCCCAGAGCAGAATGATGCAGTACTGGAGATCTACCCACTGCTCAAAGCATTTTAGCTTGTACCTCTTTTTTAGAGAGAAAGGTGAGTTACAAAAAACCATGAGCCATCTGACAAGACTGACTTTTTTTTATAGTACTACATAGAGATCCCAGGTTTATCCTTCAAAAAAACTCTCCTACTCTTTTATGTGTGTGCAGTGCAACGATATAAACTCAAAAATTTCAAAATCAGGAAAAATAAAAAGAAAACAAAAGCCCCCACCATGATGGTTTAGTCCTTTTAAGGAAAAAAAAAAAAAACAAAAAACCAAACAAAAAAACCCCGCAGCAAATTAAAAAAAATAAGAAAAAAAAAAAAAAGCAGCTAAACCAGCAAGTAATATCAGTCTTAAAAGATGATCAGCTTTACAGGATGATGTATTTCTCTTGGTCTGATCCGGTGACCCTCTAAATCCTGCAACTAACCATTGGTTCAGGTGATGAAGAAACCCCTCAGCCCTCAGTTCCACACAGTGCGGTGGTCAGGTCGTGTAGGGTGCTTTCAGGTCAGCAGGCTCCCGGCCATGCCACCACTATAACCACGTAGCAACAGGTCCAGACCAGCTTTAGAGAGCCCCAGCACAGCAGAGAAGCCACTTCAGGGCTGTCTTGCACTTTAGAGCACGCTAACAGTGATATCGGTGTAAAATAAGCACAGCGTTTGAGATTTTTGTTCTACACTTGATGAGAAGTTCTTCGTCTCAGCCAGGATCACTAACCCTGCCCTCCTTTGTGTCTGCAGCCAGTGCAAGGAAGCCCCAGCCAGCAGGACCCAACAGGCTGCTTGAAGAATCATATTTATATCAGGCACCCAAAGAATGTTGTTTCACTTGGCATTTCCTGCCTGACTGGTTCCCTTCCTAACAACCAAACTTTGTTTAGCTTAATTTAAGCTGTTGACTTGTGCTGTGATTGCAGTAAAAAGCCCACGTCCTCCTAAGAAGTGATTTGCAGAAAACAATGCAGGGCAGGAAATCAACCCATAACAACGTCCAACAAACTGAGCCTGTAACATTTCTGCTGGGGACAGTGGCAAACTAATGAGCAATCTCCTAATTACACACGAGATATTTAAGTAAGCACAATGGCCTTGATGAGGCTAAATTGACACCTCTTGCAAGACAAACTGCTTAGTCACCATTTCACACAAGAAGCAGCTGCAAACACCTAGAGACTGTTTGGCCAATAAGCCTTTGTCAGCAAAGCAAAATAAAAGCAGAATTTATTTATTTTTACAGAGTACATTTGTTTTGTCTCACTTGCAGCTCAAGGTAAACAATATCCACTGTTCTCCACATCAAAGCATGGTAGCTTCCTGCAAAGCTTCCAGCTAGTGCAGGGTTGGTTGGTTTCATTTTTAGCTCTTCTTCCCTCAAACTCCACCTAAAAAATATCTGCCCACCATAAAAAAACCAACCAACCAACCAAACCCCAAACAAAAACAAAAACCCCAAACTAAAAATAAATTTATTTATAGTGAGTTTGAATTATTTAAGGAAGATGCATAACTAAGTATGTATACTTTTAATGCTAGCTGCAAAAACAAATAATAAATACCAATTAAAGTTTGGATGTTAAGTTGAAAATGAGGCATAAAGTGATGATATCAACTTTCTCCATGTTCTAAACTTACAGTGTCTGCTCTCTCCCAGCCCTGTGGAATCATAGAATGCTTTGCGTTGGAAGGGACCTCTAAAGGTCATCCAGTCCAACCCCCTTGCAGTGAGCAGGGACATCCTCAACTAGAGCAGACTGATCAGAGCCTCATCAAGCCCAAAGAAAACCAGTGCAGTTAATTCAAGTGTTCTCATTTGTTTCAGTGAGCTCAGGACCAAATTCTTAGGTTTCACTATCAAAAACACTGAGTTCTTCACACACCAGCTTCTAATAGAGATGGGAGACACAATCTGTCCAGGAAGTCCAGGCTTTAAAAGCACAAGGCAATAGAATGATGCCTCCCATGAGACTATCCATCAGTTCAGGGGGATATAGTTCAGCCACAAACCAATCCAAACCAAGACTTTTTCATCTTACTCAAACAATCCAAAACATTTCAGATGTTTCTCACAAGTGACACGTCCAAATTTTCTTTTCGCAGACAGCATCCTGGGAAGCAAGACGCTTTTTCCACTCTCATAAACACCTCAGTCATCAGGAGTTCTCTAGAAACATTAATACTGATCGAAATTACAGCCTGACATTAGTTTGTAAAGCCACAGAGTTATTTTCACCTGTAGGGATTTGGTGAGTCAAATGTAACAACATACACAAAGCCAAAACCAGAGCTTCAAGGTAGCTCTGTTTTTCTTAAGGATCAGAAGGGTTTTGCCTCTGTTTTGCTCCCAGTTTCCATTGCCATATTTACCTTTAGGAATTGACCCAGAAGTAGGCAGCCTGCTCCTTCTTTTGCCGCTGTTAGGTCCTTGGAGGGACTGCTGGTTACAACAGCCTTCTCTGATGTGTCCTCACTAGCAGGACAGACCCCTATAGAATCATTCTGGTTGGAAGAGACCTTTATGATCATCAGCTCCAACCATTAACCCAGCACTGCCAGGTCACTACTAAACCATGTCCCTCAGCACCACATCTACACAGCTTTGAAACCTCTCCATAAATGAGAACTCCACCACTGCCCCAGGCAGCCTGGGCCAGGCCTTGATAACCTGTGCAGAGAAGAAATTTCTCCTAATACCCAACCTACATCTACTCGAGGCTTTTTCCTCTTGTCTGGTCACTTGTTACCTGGGAGAAGAGACCGACCCCACCTGGCTCAAACCTTCATTCTCCTCAAGTCTGGGGCCCCATCACCTCTTATCCTCTATCTTTTTCATATGCTAAGAATAGAAAACAGATCCACAAGTCACATTCACAGAACCTGTGAACTTCCAGAAGAGTGTTGTTCAGCTATAGCCTGCTTGACAGGTCTAGAGTACCTAAGGAATGAGGTGGGACATTGCCCACAGATGAAAATAATTTTGGAGCTTATCCCACATACTCTGTACCCTGAAAGTATCTCTTCCAAAGTCGAGCCAGAGTGGAACATTAGACTGAATCAGCTCATGTAGGCAGGACCATAATCACGAAAGCTGATAGATCCGTTACTAATTTCATGTTTGCTTCCCTTGCTTTGCAATTAAACATTATTTACTAATAATTCTCTAGATATACTCCAGCTGCTAAATGTGAATGAAAGTACTTTTAACTGCGTACTGTCCCTGATAGTTCTTTTGACTACTATCCTAAAAGCCAAGGCTGAAAAGAAACCATGTCCCTGAGATAGTGACTCACAGTATGACGCACTTAGTGTTTTCTTTCATAAAAGGACTGAATTCCACTTGCTCCCTGTTTTAAGTTTTACAATAGGCCCTGACAGAGCCGCGATAGGCACGTTCTATAGTCACCACTTTGCAAGCTGATTTACTGCCTCACAAACCACTCAGAGTTCTCCAAAGAAGCTTTGAAGGCTTTAATATCAGAATCTTCCTCCAAGGTCTGCTTTGGCACCAATATTTGATTAAATTAAAACCTAATTAAAGCCTAAAATGATTGATGTGCATTTTCTCTACATTAGACAGACCTATTTGCATTCCATGAAAGACCATTGACGTGGCAGTGGGCTATTTGGTTCTCTTTAATTCAAAGATGCCCCAAGGAAATTTGTCTTTTTGCCTACCAGCTCTCTGCCCCACACAGGCTCTATTTATCTTCTCTATCAGGTGCCCAGGGCCTAAAGGTTTAGACAGATTTCATTACCTGAGGTAGATAGTGCGTAAAAACATTTAATTGGTAGTAGCCAGTCCACTGAACCATCCCTTTGCTTTGTCCCCACCTCCACCAACAAGTGGCTTTGCTCAGGTTTTGTTCCCGAGTGCATTCTTCGGTACCTGAAACCCATCATTAACTATCTTCCCCTTTAGGTGTTCTCTACTTGTTCCCAGGTATTTTGTTCAGCAGCAACTCACCAAAGCATAGCAGCCCTCAGAACAGGCAGTGAATTTTAATTATCCTCATCCAAAGAAAGCAGCCCTGAAGTTGCAACCAGAACAATTAAGGCATTTAGGCGACAGCAATGGGATGGTATTTTGTTGTTGGAAGTACATTTCAAGGGGGTTCCTTGTTTTGAGGCACGGATGCCTATTAAGTCTGTATTGATACAGAGAGGACAGCTCACCTGTGGCATAAAAAGCAGCATTGTTGTCTGCCACAAACATTTGACAGAGATCATTTTCATTTAGAAGAGAAAGGAAATACCTTGGTCATTTATGATCAAGAGAGAGCAAGTAAACAAGGACAGAAAAACAAAACCTTGATCACTCCACAAGCCTCCCAGACTCAGTCTTTGAATTTGTGAAGAAAATACGAATGCAACGGTCATGAGTGAATACGGGATTTCAAAGTCCACAAAAATTGCTGTAAAGAACTTATCTTTTATCACAACTGCTTCCTGACAGGTCAGATTTGCAACTGCTCACTCAGGGTGCTGGCTGGTATTCTTTGCCTCTTCTCTTTCTCATACAAAATGCGAGCAGGAACATGAGGTGGATTTTTTCTGGGGGGTGGGGGTGGGGTTGGCAACCAAAACCTGTCCTTTATGAAGTTCTCCAAGTGTCATCTCTGGTCATTTGACTTCAGGCCTTTCCTTCTGCAGCACAACAGTTCTGCCTCTGCTGTGCTTCAGGCTTCTGCTTGCCACCACGTGAGACAACTCAGTCTCAGTCTTCCCCAGCCTTGGATTCAAAAACCCTCCATTCAGAGATAATTCTCAAGACCTTCCCAGCATGAGCTTGCATCATGCTAGCCAAGATCCTTCTCTGTTACCGCCTTCCTCATTTCTGCACACAGTACACCTCCCTAAACCGCTTTTACCTCCTTTTATTCCTGTGTATCCTCACAAAGTGCAAATAGGGCTCTCTGCCAGGTCTCATTATAGGGGGGCCATGTCAGACCGTAAGCTGGGACTGAACACCACAGTTTTTTCCCTGTAAGTCACACAATGAACATCTAAGAACACTTCTCCCATTTGTCCCTGTAGACTACATCTCCTACAGAGCTTAATCAAAAAGGCCATTGAAAAGGTTAGTAGGCCACTTATTACAACATCACATCTAAGCATGGTGATTTGCTGCTGCAGTTTGGTAATAAGTATTTAGGATGGGAATATTCTTCATTGCCGCTCTGAATTTAATGTCACAGATGAACTTTACACCAACTTAAATGTTCTGGAATTCACGTAATAGATAATGGATAGATACGGATGTATCTATTTGGCAAACCTCCTTCACGTTGGCCATGTAAGCCCTATAAAATCTACACTGGAAGACCAATCAGATTCTCAGTTAACATTTTTTCTTCGTACAAGTCACTGGAATGTTTCTGGATTGCACCTGCTGAGCCTATAACAGGAAACAGTCAATGGTGAGTCTGCTGGGTAAGGTAGGAAAGAGAATTAAGTATTCTTCTGTTCATCCATAGCTGTTAAATCTCAATTTGTTCTGCTGCTTTTCTAAACTGAAACCTGTTGGTAAGTTTTCTATGATTACTTCTTACATTAGGTAAATCCCATTAGTGCCTGTTGCAATTCTGCTTGTTGCGACACCAGAGCACTACACGCTGGTTCCTTACAACGTTTCTCTGATGTGGGAGAGAGCTACTGTCCCAGTTTTAGGATTGGAAAGCCAAGGCATAAAGAGGTCAGGTTAGAAGCCAACCAAAGCTCATGCATGTAGCCATTTGGCATCGCTTTGTTTGGGAACCAACAGGATGTGAACTCCCTCGCAGGACTGCCCATTGCTTGGCAGCTCATTTCCACAAACAGCATGATACCCATCACCTTCCTCTGCTCTGTGACAGTTGCCTCATGTTGAGGAACAAGATTATATGCAGCTTTCCAGGTACTTTTTGGTTTTCTTTTTCTATAAATCTAAATGATGACTGACTAATGTCAAATTATGACAAGTTTTAGCTGGGACAGGGTGTGGAACCGGGTTAAGTACTTTGAGGTGTCAGAAAGAGTCAGAAAGTGAGTGAGCAGTAAGATGGAAATCGCTGCTGGCAGCAGAAAGCAGCAAGGAGTGCTGTTATTTGGGGGGAAGGAATTCAGCTGACAGGAGAGAAAGTTCAGAGGTTTGTGAGGGCTGAGTTGCCGAGAGTTGAATGGGGAGTGAGAAAGAAATCAGATGGAAGCCCCTCACCTTGTGCTGTCCCTGGGACTGCCACTGCCACAGCAGTTTTCTCTGGCCTTGACCCATCAGAAAAGGCATCGTGAGAATACGTTTCCCAGGCACTGCTGACACATCTAAGGATGTCTGCTGCGTACCCGTAATGCAGCTGAAGGTGTGACACCTCAGCAGAGAGGCAGGGATGCATGACCACTGTGTGACATACATGACGTGCTGTCCACAGCTTCCCCTTCTTTGACTTCCTCTGCAATCTTCAGCCTTTTAGGAGTTGAAGAGCCTTATTTTCTCCATCCACCTCCCCTCCTGCCCTTTTTCCAAGGCTATCTGTGAAGGTGAGTTACTCTTCTTGCTGGTACAACACTTGCCATGGTGACCAGTCTTTCCTGAGCAACGTGCCACATCCAGACCCAGCTTACACAGACGAGCGGTCCTAACCCCACGAAGGATACTTGAAGCCCGCTATGTCAGTCGGGTTCTTTGGCTGGCTGCTATTAATACAAATATGCCCTTGAGAAGCTAGAAAATAACTGCCTGGTATGATTCAAAGAATACATAATTTTCTCTTATCCACTGGCCAGGGTTATGAACAAATGGCTGTATGTAGAGAAGGAATTATGTTGAGCTCATTAAAAATAATTTGACAGGAAACAGAGGATTCCCTTCTACAAAATTGGGCTATAAGTGAAATAATAAAACACACTGTCTTTTCTTTAGCAATTCAGTGTAATTTCTGTTATATTGCTGGAACATTTACAATATGGCACATGTATCTTGATAAAAACCTCTCTCTTACAAGCATGCTCAGCATTTGCTCAAGGCAGAGGAAGTACAAGCAACATTTTCTTTCAGTCTACACTTGGTCATGTTCCCTACAGGACTCATCAAATAAGATTCTTTAGTTGTTTTAGAGTTAAAGTGGTATGAAAAGTCCTGGATTGGCGTGCAGCCTAATTCTACAGGTAATTTTTATTTAAACATTTTGTGCCCAGGATGACCAGTTATTTTTTAGGACTAGATGACCTTTGGAGGTCTCTTCCAACACAATACATTCTATGATTCTATTTATTTTACAACTCTCATATTAAGGCTAAAGACTTGTATATTTATCTATTTATCTGATCCACTAGCCTCTGTTCCACAGTTTGGTAGCTGATTTGATATTCAGTGTATCATAGATAACTATCTTGTTCTAGCTAAATGAAATGTGCATTTGGAAATGTTCATTAATAACATTATCATTAATTGGTTCTTACCTGAATCTCACTGCTGCAGGGACTCTTCAGATTAAATGACAGATTGCAGCTAGACTTTTTTAAAAGCAGAATTTTAACAGCCTCCACACATTGCAAAAGAAATGTAACGGGCTAGATCCTGTTCTCCCACTGATCTAAGCCCAATGTGATAGTGTTTAGGCTATCAGGGTTCAGAATCAATTCTGGTTTGCCTTTCTTATTGTATTCAGTGTAAAAAATCTAAGCAACTTAATCTTTAGAGGGAAGAACACATGCTAAAATTAATCTAATTTTGCTTTTCACTGCTGAAGTGCCTACAGAAACACTGGGGGGAAAGCCTGGTCTTAGGTTAAGCCGCATCCGTCTCTCACACACAAATTCCTCCTCTCACTAAGCCTCTCTTGCATTGAACCTCACCTACCCACTCCAATGTCCTTGCAACTCCTTCGAGCTGAGCTGTCATCTACCTGCAGAGTCCTGGAGCTATGAGGCAGTGGAGATACCACCAGACTGCAGCTGAGGATCTGGCCTTGGGAATACGGAGGCACAGGTGTGTCTGGGACTGTTGTGGCTCAGATAGTGCCTGTTCAATGGCCTTTACACCTTCAGTTGCACCTGCAGAGCACGGTTAAGCTGTCAGTCTGTAACATAAAACAAACCAGTAATTGGAATAGCAGCTGGCTTGTGACCCATTAAGACTCTCCCTCATACAGCTCGCCCTCCCCAGATTGTTTCTGAGCGCCTGAGTGAAACACTTTCTAAAAGGACAGGCAAAGGAAACCACAGGAGTCAAGCTAAAGCCCTGGAATACAGAATTTATTCACTTCTACCAACACTGAATGAGTCCTCAAATCACAATGGCTGTGGGACTGCCCATCAGAATGCAAAAAGATTAAGAGGTATTTTCTCGTACACAAAGCAATACCCCATCTGATTAAAAGCAAATGAGATTCTTGATCCAACTTGTAGGATTAAGTGTCTCCTAGAGAGATGACATGAGTCCTACAACATACTTGTTATTAATAAATTACTCATAAGAGAGTCCACACTGGGACTGACTATAGGTGTTAAGAACTATTTTGTCCTGGTCAGCATATTAATTGACTTCTTGACTTCTCTCATGCGACATAAACCAGCTTGTCTGCTGCAGCAAAGGAAGCACATTTAACCTTCCAACTGGTGAAGTCCTACGTGTCAGACTCTTGGATTTGGAACAACCATTTCAAAGAGTGCAGAAGCCATTTGCAAAATTATAGCAAAAGAGACGTGTTGAGAAATTGGTAAGTGCTGGCAGAGAGAAACATGCATGTGTGTGGCCATATGCATGAGTGTAAAAGGAGGAAGGAGACTCTTCTTAACTCTCTTTTAATCCTGCAGGAACTCTCCACAGGACTTCAGCAGAGAGAATATAATTTTTTTCTTAATTTGCCAGCTTCTATTCTGCCAAAATGATGGCTGAAGCAGCATTTGAACAAAAGAAAACCCCCTACCAAAACCAACCAACAAAAAAAGCCACACACAACACTCTTCTTTCCCTTCCAAAACCCAGCCTTGGATCTATAAATGTCAAAGACTTTACTGTGTAGGTAAATGACATGGGTTAGTCAGTTTTTCCGCCCAAGAAACACTTCACTGAGATGGCAGCAAAAAGCAACTTAAAGCCTGAAACCTGTAAGGGAGTGCACAATATGCTCTTTTAGACTTGGTGAGCCAATCTAGTCCTAGGGTAAAACATATAAATGTGCCTCACACATGAGCACTGTTCTTTTTCTAATGAAAACCCAATACTAACGAAAAACCTTTCCTCTAATAAAATTACTAGTAAAAATTATCATTAATGGCAGGCTTTCTAACGAATTCAGTTGCCCTCCTGCTGTCCCCTGCACCTGCTGAGTGTCTGGCAGAGCCTGCCTCCTGCCTTGTCCAGCTGTTTTAAACGCTCCTTCACTCGGCAAAGCTTTTTAATGACAAGAGTTCTGGGAGACTGGTTCTCCACCAAGTGTGCTCAGTGGGAAACCACCCCTCTTTGTCCTTATGACACATAAAGGAAGCCTGACTCACCTGTTCTCCTCCTGTCGGCCCCAACTTTGAGTTTATTGGTAGCTCTTTTCAGCACCACGTCATCCCAGATTGGTAGTAAACACAGTGGAGTCCATCACAGAAGAATCCTGCCAAAACAACTTTAGGTCAAATTATTCTAGCGATTCCCACCTCGTCCTCACTACCACAATGGCTGTAATTGAAAAAAGAGAAACACAACTTGGTTTCTCGGACTTTCTTGCTCCCCAGGTACCATGAAATTTAATTGGCCAGGCAGTGTTCACAGCCTGAGTTTTACCAAGTGAGCAGGAAACCTCTGCGCAGTGGATTTAACACAGAAGGTGAAGAGAATCACGAGATTCACCTTGCTGAATACAGCGACTCTATTTAAAAGTAGCACAAGGGCAGACTCAGAACTCGTCAGCTGAGTCAGAGCAATGGTCCTGGTAAAAGCTGGAGTTCCCTGTTGAATGTAGTTGCTGGAGAGTTGTGCCGTTTCCACGTGGGCTGTAGACAGCAGATAGGATGCCCTCAACTCAACAGGGAAATGATCCGCCTTCTGTACAGCACTGCTGCTGGTTGAGCCAAAGCCAGCGAGCCACCGGGCTCCCTGCCACCCAACAATGAGAAACACAAATGGTCTCTTTTAGCAAAAACAACACTTCCAACCTTCTCCAGTTCTGCTCTTCCATATTTACTGGTTTGGGGGGAACTAGTTCCTCCCACTTTCCTGACACTATTTGCATGACTGCAACTCCCTTTATTGATAGGCAATGAATTACATGAAAATAAAGAATGAGTGTATGGAAAGGACAAGAAAACTACGACTCAACAAGACCCGCATTACAGACATCTCTTCCCCTCTCCTGCAGACCAGGCACAGTCTGCCTTTGCCTCTACAACTTGCTCTCTACAACTACCTTGGGAGGTTGTAGTGAGGTGGGTGTTGGTTTCTTCTCCCAGGTACCTAGTGATAGGACGAGAGGAAATGGGCTTAAGTTGTGCCAGGGGAGGTTTAGGTTGGATATTAGGAAACATTTCTTTACCGAGTGGTTAGGCTGCACAGAGAGGTGGTAGAATCACAGTCCCTGGATGTATTCAACAACTGTCTAGATGTGGCACTTCAGGACATGGTTTAGCAGTCATAATAAAGTTTAGACAGTTGGACTTGATGATCTTGAAGGTCGTTTCCAACCTTAATGATTCTATGATTCTATGGCTCCCATGCTCAGCTAATCCCAAACTCATTTTAGGAAATAGGAATGCTTCTATTGGCTGCACTGCATTTCAGAGCAGAGGTAAGGAAGGAAAAGTTGTCACAGTTACAAAACAACATTTTTACTATGACTAGGAGTCACTTGAACCCCAGTTTTAGCCAACTTTCAGTAGAACTCTTAAGAAGGAACAAGCTGTGTTGTCCAGCCTTATCCTCCTGAGGCCAATTCATTATTTTCTAAGCTCCTGCATTTCGTTATCTTGGTTGCTGACCACTCTAGAAAAGAATAATTTGATCTTAGAAGGTCCTTAGCCTAGGAAATATAGAAGAACAGCATATTCCTATATTAAAAGGTTAGCTCAGCCTCCTCACATTTCTCGGTTTCAGAGCTTTCCTCCTAAAGTTTCTACTAAATCTCCCTCTTTAAAAGACTGCTACTGACAATCAAGGGAAGCAAGCAATTAGACATTTAGAATACTCAAAAGATGTAAATCTAATCAAGTGTCTTCACAGTATTTTCATGAAGGATGCTCCAGCTTTATGCATGCACACGCAGGTTCTGCAGCCCAAGCTCACTGGGCAGTTATACCCATACATACTTCTTAGGGATTCAGTAAAACCTCAGTTGCAGACCAGACTGAATTTCTCTGTGTTACAACACTGCTCTGGAAGCTTAAAGCCCCAGGTATGTTTTTTGACCAGATGTCAGCCAATTTTATGGTTATGGCCAGATAATACCAAGGATATCTGGTTAACGACCCATGGACCAGAGGTCACCTGGAAGCCCATTTTCCATGGCATCTCTGGGACATTTTTACCTGAGTAGCCACACCCACATACCAATAATGAATTTTCACACTGCAGTGCCTTTTGCTGCCTTTGCCTTTGTCCAAATACTTTTATCCTTCACATGACAAAATATGTCACCCAGTTGGGTGACATCACTGCATTCACCTTAGGTATGTGTCAGTTGTACATTCATGCACATGAAGTGTACATTAGATCATATGGTAACCACGCAAACCTATATGGTAATATGGAGGAGGATCACAATAAACAGCCTTTGCCTTTTCTGCCTTTTCTACCTTTTTTGCCTTTTCTGCCCTTTCTGCCACCTCTGACTTTTTCCCCGGTGATGTTTGCTTTAGGGAAAGGGGATTCTTCTTTATTGGAAACACAGAAGCAAGGCACAGATTCACAGCCACACTATTTTAAAAGCTGCAATGCTCAGGAATATTTGGATTTTGAGTTTTAGATTGACTTGTTACAAAGCCAGAGTTACTTGACCACAGTTTTCTGAAAGCTCAAGTTTTTTACAGTCCCTCAGCTTTCAGAACTTCAGGAGATGTGGGTTTTGTTTGTGATTTTTGAGGAGGTATCACTGACATGACAGCACATAGTCCTGTTCTATATTATTTCCTTTAAAAGTTGGGTACTTCTTTAATTACAAATAACGAATTAAAAATAAAATTCCAACATGACAAATTATACGTTGTTGATGTTGCATTTCCCAGCACTACTTCAGTACTTACATGTTGTAGTATTTTCTTCTCATCAAAGTAATGTGTATCTGTTACTCCTAGCAGTCAGTAGGTGTAATTTCAACATAATTTAAACATGCACATCAAAATAATTCCTTGTGGGAAGAATGATCAGTTTGTTTATAGCATTTTATCTCTCCCAGAAATGTGGCTATAAAAAAATATAGAACGTTCCCTTTTACAAACACAGCAGGACTGGGAAAGCATTCCAGGATGTGTATCTGTCACTGTAGCTGGTATCACCCTATAACTCCACGTAGCTAAAAGTGTTCTCTAATCAGAAAGGGTAATGGATTTGTTCTGGTGGTGCTGGAAGGTGATCGTGCAAATGACAGATGTCAAAACCATCATTCTTTCTGAGCCCTCTCTTCACAGATGAGATTCAACAGAATAGTCTAATTGCACCTTGTGCTCCTTTAGTGTCCTTGGAAGTAAGAAGGTAGGATTTTAACATCTATTCTACATTCTCGTAGTTGCAAGTTTGAGCTCTGGTAGCAGAGATGAAATGCAGCTTCATTTTTCTAGCTTCCAGGGAGATTAAAAAAGCCCATCAATTAATCTACCAGACTCTGCACATAGTGGGGAAAAAAAAGATGGTTTGAATAAAGATCAGGCAGAAATAGGGCCAAACATTAAGGCCCTCCAAGCTCAGAAGCTGCCTGAAGCGTGCACTCCAAGGCTTTACCCAAGGGCTCACCCTGAACAGAGGCAAGAACAACAGTTTGGCTCTGCCCATCACCCTGCATCAGGGTGGGGAGCCCAGGCAGCTGCTGTTCTCCTGTTCATGCACAGCAGGCACACAAGGCTGTGAGGGAAAGAAAATGGAAGTCTATAAATGTTAGTTCCAAGGCAGTCACAGCAGACAAAAGATCAGTTTAGTGCCTTTGTTCTTCATTGCAGCTCTGCCTGGTGTCTGGGAAATTCCTATTGACATCCCAGTCACACAGAAAGGCACTTCAGGTACATATGGCACAAGTGCAATGTTCCCTTTTTATGGGTAACATTTACCTGCAGGGTTTGGCTATCCTATAATGTGGCATTTAAGAATATTCTCAAGGGTTTTCTCATCAGCAAGCAGAAAAAAAAAATAAAAATACTTGTAGCTTGCTTGGCTTCTATGTTGATTTAAAGAAAACAACGTGCTCCAGTCAAGCAAGAGGTAAATGGATATTTCATCATCACCTCACTGTTAGCTAGCACTGGCTTTTAAAATTCAACAGCATGACCATACGGAAAGGAAAACAAAAGAAAAGACAAGAAGAACCCATGTTCTCTGAACCAACAAGTCTTGAATTGCTACAGAAGAATGGGAGAAAAGGATTTGAATTAAGTCTTTCACCCAGAACCTATAATAATCAAACTTTAAGGTAAAAAGAGAAAAAAAAATAAATTCTGCAGATGGGTTGGGCTAAGGGGAGGGGAAGATGCAAGGAGTCTGCATAAGAAAACAAATACTCTGTACTCAGTCATCAAACTTAGATTAAGTTTGTAGCCAAAGAGCTTGATTTTATTTTTCAGTTACCAGATCAGCTCATTTAAGGAATAGCATGAGCCTTGCTTTTCAGGTTTTTGCATAATAGAAAAGTAACAGAGAAAACTGGCAGATGCAGGTTTGGTGGGTTTTTTTTTTTTGGTTTTTTTTGTTTGTTTGTTTGTTTGTTTGTTTGTTTGTTTTAGTTGTTTTCCTTTTTTTGGTGTGTGGTTTTGCTTTTTTTCCTTTTTTTTTTTTTTTTTTAATCAATAAAAGCACTCTTCTGAGAAGTTTCTTTTGGGGGGGCTTTT
>JANIJG010017711.1:175168-198557 GCA_024611175.1 Megaceryle torquata | reverse complement strand
TTATGTATTTATTATATAATTTACTATTCTTTATTATATATTTCCATATATCATATTATATCTTTCCATATATCATACTGGCATCAGGTCTCATAAAGCTACACAGCGCTGAAGTAGTAGCCAATTATCTCTTGCTTAACAGCTCTCCAGTATCAAGCACCTAGGTAAGTACAGCTCCAAAGACAACACAGTCCAATGTTCAGTGGATTTTAATTGTAAATAAAAGGTGGGAGGTCCTCTCCACTCACCAAACAAGAATGTTCTATCTATCACATAAAAGACTAACAGAAAAGTGTAATTGTTCTGGTTTAACAAGAGATGCAGAATGACCCTACATTTTGACATCAGCAGGCAAACCTTACCATGTAGGCCAAGCTAGCACAGGAGAAAGGAAAACAGATAAATTGTGTAGTAAAAGAAAGGGTCTGTTCCTAGAAACACAAGCTCATATGTGCCAACAAACTGTACATCGAGAAAGATCAAGTTGCCAGGCTCGCAGACATAGGCAACGGAAGCAAAATGGAAGAGATATGGTCTTCGTGATAATTAAGAACTGAAACAATCATATAATAAATATTCATTATAGCAAGAGAGCTTCTCTCCTTAGAAAACATTTCCAGGTTGCAAATGTATAATTGACTTCCTTCTCTTCCTTGTGATGAAGGATGAAAGACCACAGCATCTGTTGTACTATACAATCGGTCTGTTCATAGCACTGAAAAGTTGGGCACTTAAAGGTGAAAATATGCAAGAGGCTTTCTTCTCATTACTTATTTCTGCAGGTCTGTAAAACTGAAAGGATTAAAACTTCAGATCCATTGATTACAAGCCTGGGGGAAAGACTGGAATGGTGCAGTTAATGCCCAGCTTCTTTTTAAAGAGAAAGTCACAATGACTTATTCTGGCTGCAGAAATAAGAGGATCTGGCTGGAAGAAGATCTCAAAAATCGTGGAGGGCAAATCTTAACACAATCAACTTCTGGGAGGATTTCTATTCCCATGGTGAGAAACAGCAGAGGTGTTAATTGTGAAGTACAGTTCAATATAAAGGCCCCACAGAGCACTCGTTACTCAGGTTTTTGTTTCTCATGAAAGGCCCTTTTTTTTTTTTTTTTTTTCCAGCTAAAAATTCAATCTCCAACCCCTCTGTTCGACTCAGAATCCATAGTTATGCCTAATCTGCTGCTTTTCTGGCTCACTTACAGGCCTTGTTGGCAGGTAGTGAATGCAAAATCATTTTAATGGGGGAACCCCTGGGAACGGGAGCAAAAGTTTTGAGCATTTACAATTTTACAATGACGTACGGCCAGCTGTTAGAGGAAATAGGCCTCCATCACTGGTGCTCACTAGAATGAGACCATTTGCATGGATGTTTTCAACTCAGCAACCTGCTAAAGAAGGAAACTAGATCATCCAAACTACAAAAGAACAGGATTGGTCTGGACAGGAAAACATCACGAGGACATATGGTACTTATTAAGCCCATTGCACAATGAGAACTCCATCCCCAGTTTGAGGGCCACAGACTGTTGAGACCACAAGCAAAGGGAGGGCCAACAGAGCTTGAAGACCCAGGTGGGAAGGTAAAGCAAATAAAATGGTTCAGAATGGTAGCAAGCAAAGACAAGAAACTGCTGGACAAGGACAATTTGGTATGTTGGACATCTAATACAAACATTAATTTAATTTGGATTTAGACCAGAGCACATTTTGGGCAACATGATCAGACACTAATTCCCATCTTTTCTATTACTTCCCATCTCCTGAAGAATAGCTCTTGAGTGATGACAAGTGGTGCCAAGTTTAAAGTAAAAGGACTTAATTCATTTCCGCTGAAATCAATAGAAATCTCTGCTTGTCTTTGGAGGAAGCTGGATTAAGCCATTTATTAGCAAGAGTATCTGTTCATAACAATCCTATTATAGAACAATTAGAAAAGTTGTAAGAAACCAGAGAACAAACTGAAGAATAAGCACCGTGGTTAAGAAATAATTTAAAACACACCCTATTTTTAAATATGCATCATTCTCCCTTTGATACAAAAGTCACCCATGATGTCCTATATCATATTCATTTCTTCCCACTCAATCAATTAATCAATAGTTCCCAAGGTCCCTCTTTGTCTTGTTTTCCTTTGCTTCGGTCTTCTCCGTGGAATTGCTCTCTCAACTGTTCCATGTAACACAAGCATTATTTTCAATCCAGTGCCTCCTAAAACATCCACAAGGAGATTAAAAGAAAAACATCTGTTTTAAAAATCTCCTATTCATTTGGGTGTGGGGCTTTCTGAAGAAGGACAGTGGTTTATAGAGATGAACTCTCCTGAATTCCTTGGAAAAATCCCTCTTCTAAGTGAAGGGTGCTGTCGCTGTGGGGTCACTAGCTAGGACTTAGCATCAGCTGTGAGAGGGAAATACTAGCAGGTCACTGTTACAAGAGCTGCTTCAGTGTCTTCATCCTTTGAGGTTTTCAAGACTGGAATGGACAAAGCCCTGAGTAACCATGTCTGATCTCATAGCTGACCCTGCTTTGAGCAGGGTTGGTCAAGAGGTCCCCCTGAGGTCTCTTCCCACCTGAATTTTCTTGTGATCC
This sequence comes from Megaceryle torquata, assembly GCA_024611175.1. Taxonomy (NCBI): domain Eukaryota; kingdom Metazoa; phylum Chordata; class Aves; order Coraciiformes; family Cerylidae; genus Megaceryle; species Megaceryle torquata. Next base: position 195,965 of record JANIJG010017711.1, on the reverse strand, counting down.
TATGCTTCTTATTGCCCTCACTTCTTTATCTCCCAGCTGAGAGAAAATAATAATAATAAAAAATAAATAAACAAATCAATATCAAACACAGTTACTTAGGTCATTAGTCTCTCTAGCGGACTTGAGAAATCCTTTAGTCCCTGCACATTCCAGAGGGGAGAACTACAATATCTATACCATTCCTGACAGAGCTATAGTTTACATTCCTTAAGATTTCCCCTGCGGAGTAATGGAGACTCAACAGCCTCTGCTAGTAATTTATCCTGGTACACCACCGACCCTCTCAGGAAGGTCTGTCCTAACTCTGGATCTAAATCTGTTTTGCTGCTGTGTGATTCCACAGTTTCTTGTCCCAGCTGTTAGACCTGGAGGGCAGACTGTTCCTTCCCTCTTTGCAACTTCATCTTCTGCAGATTTAAATGAATCTCAAGCTTTTCTCTAGTCTGAGGAGCCCCAGTTTATTCAAACTTTCCCTGCATTTCAAGTCACTGACCATTCTCCTTGCCCTCTGCTGCACTCTCTTCAATTGGCCAGTGTCCTTCACAACATGAAGTGCCCTTCACAATGTGCAGTGCCCAGAACTGGACAGCTTGCTCCAGCTGATACAGTAGGAAGCTGACTCCACGTTATCTTGCAGGCCATGATCTGCACACAACCTTGTTCACTTTATTCACAGCATCATGAACCCCTTGGCTTGAACCCAACTTGTAATCAGCTATATCACTATGGCAGAGGTTTTCCTTCACATCTGGTATTAGCCCATATTCCTTTGCCCAATACTGAAGCAGTTGATTAGTTCTGCCTAAATGCTGAGCCTACACTTCTGGACAGTATCCTGACTTTTCCAAAGTCACATCTTCAACTCTCCAGGTTATTTTGGCTTTTGATTTAAATCTAACTAACCTAAGTCCTTCATAAGTCTAGCGATCCATCTATTCCACCACTTGAATCATTAATGAAAATATTGACCAGAACTACAGAGTTGTGTAAGTAGAAGGAAGTTGTTATTTCCTGAACCTCTCTCCTAATCTCCTTCCTCCTCATTTCAAGTCCATTTCCTTCCTCCCTCCCTTGGGCATCTACAGAAAGCAGGCAAAGAACGAGAGGAGAAGGCAGGCTCCAGTCAGCCCAGAAGGCAGACTTGTGATTTAGTGGTGGTAAAGGCCAGAAGCAGCAACAAAAAGATATAAGGATAGAGAACTGCGATTCAAAAGCATAAGTCTGTTTAAGGCAGCTGATGCAACAGCTGGTTTGCCATTTTCACAGAGTTTTAAAAGTGTGACATTTACACGTCTAAATGGCCCTGCATGCAAAGCAAGGACTTGTGATCGCGACATATGATGACATGATGTATTTTCTCTTGAGGGTCAAAATAAGACAGTAGAAATAGCAGTATCTGATATTTCTGCATCCCCTGTAGAAACCTTCTGGCTGAGCTCGGCCCATTCTGATGGCACCCATCAGACAGTCTACAGTATCTTTACACTATAGGATCTTTCTAACTCTTTTCAATGTTCTCCTTGTATGCTCAAGCCTAGAAACTTTCAGCTTAATGGCTTAATTACACACTCAGATAATGTAAATACAATACTTTGGCTGCTGGAAAAAAAATCCAATTTTGTCTGCTGGCAGAGTGTCTAAGTGTGAAGCAATTTGCGGTGAGGAAAATTCTGCCTTATTCTGAATGGAGCAATAAATTGTGATAACATTCAGTTGTATTTGAGTGGTTTCAGCTCGGGGGTATTGCCAGACACCGGTGCCCTCTTCTTAACTGTGTGATGTCCCTTTTAAGACAACACCAGAATCAAGGTCAAGGTCTTTACGGAAGAGTTTAAAAAAACCAGTCACTGTAATTCCCATAAGTATATGAAATGAAAATGAAAATACTATTCTGTCACTAATATCAGTCAAAACTGGAACTCTGCATTTTGTCAGAGAGATTGAGAGCACAACTGGAAATCACCCACAGCTCAAGCTGTAGACAGATGCAGTTGACCTTGGCTCTGGTCAACAGCACACACTGAAAAAGAATCTCTAATCAAAAAAGAATAAATAAATAAAACCACAGAGTGCTCCTTCTGCATTACGTATTCCATTGACATTAACATAGCTGCATTAATTGACAGTTCAACTAGCCCAGCCTAACACTGGAGAAAAAGAGGAGCACATGAGTGTAGGCCTCCAGAAACCTTTAAACAAATGTTTAATTACATTTCCTGACAATATCTATTAAGGACAACAAACCACCTTTGCTATTTTCCACCCTATTCAACACCAAGAAGGACATAAGATACTTTTTCCCCCTCACCAGAAACGGAGTTTGTTCTCGCCACCCCAGTCAGGATTGAGCTACTTAGCTAGTCCATGAAACATATAATGTTATTGCCAGGTGCATTGTTTTCCTCGACAACAAAGAAGCTCTTCGTGTTTACTTTGCTAAGAGGCATCTGCAAAATCTCAGAGAAGGCAAACACAGAAATCCAGAGAAAAAAAACTACACCTAGAATGTAATTATGAAAGTCCTTGACATTAGCAAAAAAATTCAATTTTAATTATTTTTGTATAATTTTGAAACCAAGGAGGAGGAAAATTTCTGAGGTTTCCAGACCAAAGAAGCATTTTCCATTTAGCTTAAATAAAAATTGCAGGCTTGTCCTGGCACCTAGCAGTTGCAATACAGGCAAAACATCTTAAGGCATCTCCTCCCTTTTCACAACAACTTTTTTTTTTTTTTTTTTTTTTTTTTTTTCTCTCCACAGCAGAGTTAGGTCAAAATAATGACAATCTCACATCCCTGCTGCCAGCTCTTACCCATTGTACCAGACCATTATAAGCATTTGGCAGCCACCCAACAAGCCAGAACTGAAAATGATTTAGCTGAAAAATAAAATAGGGGTGTTTGCCAGTTTCTTTTTCAGCCAAAACAATTCCCCAATCAGGTTCACTGCTTTCTTGTGCAAGAGCTTGTGCTAGAACAGCCGTTGTTAACACAAGGGTGAAGACTACACGGGTTGTATTATTTAGCCAACCTCTAGCTGCAGTCTCAGAGTCCCAAAAGACATATTAGCATGTTTTCAGCAGTCAGTTGGTGGGAGGGAGGACTCTGTCACTGAATTCAAACCTGGGCTCGCTCACACTAGCTGCACACCACTATGCTGCTCTCAATTTTCATCCCTGTAAGGGAAAAAAATCAAGACCAATGAGTTAATGAAATGCTGGGTGAAGAATCAGCTAAACATGTCAAAATGCCACAAAAAGTATCGCTCCCAGAAGAGAAAGAATCAAGAGTTCACCAGAAATGGCATATGGCTGGTGATCATTATTAACAACCAAAGAAGAAGGAGAATAAAAAAAAAGAAAAGAAAGAAAGGTCTTCTCCCACTCCACAATTCAGCCAGACCCTTTCCTGGCTACAACTCTACAATGATAAATTATGTACGTTACAAAAGCTTCCAAAATACATATGGCAGTGCCTCTAGTTCAGGTTTATTTACGGTGTTTTCAAAGATGCAGACAACTGAGGAACCTCCCATAGAGTTGAACCTCAACATTATTGAATCATAAAAAGTGACAGCAACTGACTCTTAACCACAAAGATCAAATCCAAATCTCACCTCTTCTTAAACATCACTCTGCTATCATCCTTCATTAGCTTTTTTTTTCCATGCCATGTTTTTCATTATCAATTCTATTCAGGGACTTTAGTTCTGCAATTAATTTTGCAGTGTTTTTGTTCATTTTCTTCCCCCAGCCCATAATCATGCATATATAGTGTGTCTCTCTGGAAGAAAGAAGTTTAACAGGGTTAACAGATGCCAGTATTCTACAGCACAGGCATGGAATCCAAATCCCTAACAGACTGTTACATGACTACAAAATAACAACAAAAAAAGAGTATACAGTCTCTCTGTATAACCTTATTACAAGGGAGAACAGATACAGAATGAAGCAAAATGAATTTTAATCTGCAATAGCCATGCTCTCGTCTGGATTATACTCCTTGTATGAAGAAATCAAAATAGATTTGAAGCGGATAATCAAACTCTGAAGTTTTGTTGTCGCCTTGTAAAAGGTCAGTTCCCTCTTGATGTAAATCAGCTGAATTCATTTCATACCATAACATTTATCTGCATCAGTGACGGCTCTGTAAATACAGGGAGAATAATCTTGCAGTTAACAGGAGCTCAGTTTAGTTTCCAGCTGTTTCTGCATGAACTTTAAATGCATATCCCCTCATTCTGAACATCTATTTCTGCTCTATGAAATCAAAACAAAGCTTTTCTGTAGAGTGCATTTAAATTGTAAGCCACTTGAGACAAGATAAACAATCACTGACGTTATCGAAGTAGTACAAACATAGCACTCATCAATTTTTTTCTCTAACTACTGATTTGGTCTCTGTGGGCTAGTCCAAAAAAACTGCTGAGGTTCCATCCACACCAGAAGAGATTCCTATTAAACTCTCAAAAAAAACCTTTCCCCAAGTTATTTCCTGACCTGTGAACCTCTGAACCACAAAAGACTGCAGCATCACAGCATGGAGATGGTGATGTTTGTGTTTTCCCCAGTGATTCCTTGTCAGGTAGCACCTCAAGCAGTTACTAACACAACCATACTGTAGAACATGTTGAGCACCCATTCAACAAATACCTGCTAATTCACCTTCACCACCATCCTGAGTCATTCCACCTAACATATGAGATGAGCCTTCACAACTTAGTCACTATGCCAAATACAAACACAACACAGTCTATGAGTAGGAAGGTCAGTAAATCCATCTCAGGTTGCTCACAGGCCTAAGAAGGCTGTTTTTATTCAGTTTGAGATGGGAAAAAGACACCTAAAAATATGTAGCTGTTCTCAAGAAGGCAGCATTCAAACAGGCATTTATACAAAATAGCTTGTGCTGCTGATCTGGGGCTACAGAGATTAACAAATTTATACCCACATTCAAAGCTCAGGCATCCAGGGGAATTTAATAAACCAGACAAAGATCTGACAGATCTTCCAAATGGGATCATGGGAATGAACATACACACAATCAGATGGCATAAATATGATAGCAGAGAAAGAGATCAAGTTTCCTGAAAGCTAGTAAGGGTAAATTATATCTTCTTCCATGGGTCAGAAAAGGATCAGTGAAGTTTAAACACCAGGTCTGTATGTCCAGTGCTTATTCTTATGACAGGGCCATGGAGAATGTCAGACTTCCAAGATGAACTCATCTTCTACTTTTTCTTTCTGTCATTCTTTCTGCCTCAGCCTGGGAGAACAAAGCCCCAGTACTAAAGCATTTACAACGCTGCATTAGAATTAGGAAAGAGCAGATTGCCAGACAGTCTTGGTAAAAAAAAAAAAAAAAAGAAACAATATGAAAGTGATCTACATGGAGCAGACTGTTAAAAATCAGCCGGCCTGAATTTGTACTTAAAGAAATAACTTCATAATAAGAAAAAGTAAGCTAGCAAATTGAAGAAAAAAAAAAAAAAGAAAAAAAGAAGGCACTTAAAATATTTGCACTGAGAAAAGGTTAAAAACCTGTGAAATTATCCGCTGTGAATTGTTCCCCAATTTCAGCACTGCAGTCTGCTCTACTGTTTGAGCAGGAAAAATAATTAGAGTTCCAAAGTAATTCATACATACCTTGGTAACCTTGTACTAATCTGCAAGGTCTGGAAATCAAGCTGAGATCTCACGACAGGACTGGTATAAATAGGGAAAATATTTAATGGCTATAATGATCAGCTATACTGTTAAGGATAAATGGTCAGAATGAATTTGCTTCCAGTTGTGCAACAACTTATATAAGACACCAAATATCTGTGGGACAATAGGACCAACATGAGTTTCTTTCTTTAACAGAGTTAAATCCATTTCCAAAATGTCTTGACTTTGGTTATTCACAAGGCATTCTCCACAACACTCTTTTTGACCTGCTTACATGAAGAAGGAGGAGAGGTCTTATCTTCTCCAGGATGAGCACACTGGAAAATAACTATAAATAAATAAATAAAAATGTTCATTTCAGTAGTTAGGAATCAAGCCCATTGGGGTTTTTTCAGCTTCTGTATAAAGCTGTTGCATAAATTCTAGTCAAACTCGCAAATCATTTCAGAATGAAAAAAAAATATATTGCTTGGGGAATTATTTTCTGGGAAATGACATAAAATAAAAAATTAGCAGCTCTCCTCTGGAAAGAACAGCTCTGTAACCTCTTCCTGGCTATGCCACAAGCTTGATCATCTGCTTAGTTAAGTTATTCAAATTCTCTTTGCCTGACTTCTCTTATTGTTCAGACAGTGATCATGATGCTGCCTGTCTCTAAGGGTGCTGCAAAGCTGCATCACTAATATCAAAGTTCTTGGAGACTCCTGTGTGAAAGACATCATGGAAATGCAAATAAGATTTTGCACTGAGCAGCAAAAAATATCTTTTACTCCTTTTAATGTGAGACAGAGGGAAGCATCAAATCTACAGAGCCAGATCTAACTCCAGAAAATAGAAAGTGAGAAAAGCTACACTCTGAAGGGTGTAATACTGTAAGGAGCATTGCTGGATTTAATAAACATTCGTTCATTCAGTGATGAAATTTTGCTGCTGTCCAAAGCCATCTTTCCATCAAATTTTTAACTCCTTACTGCAGAAATTAAAAAAAAATTATTTTATGATATCTTAATATTTGGTGGCAAAAAGATGCAGTCTCATCCTAAAGTGTTTCTAATGAAAATTTCATTTAGATTTAATTAGAAATATGCATGACAAGCGATTGCTATAAGTTTGTTGACAGAGGCTCCATCAGCAGCTCTACCATCAAAGCACTCAAAAACCTACAGCACAAGAGGAACCATGATGATGTGCAGAGCTCACTGAATAGCCTGTAAGAAGTCACTCAGACTATGAATATTGACGTTTCTTTTTTTTCAATTTAATCACCAACAGATCCCATTTTTTCCCCTAAAGGTTAACTCACCCGTTCTGCTAGGGTGGATGGTGCCCTTGATTATCCATATTTCTCATGGAAGGTCATGAGTAACAACAACAGCCTGGCTTCCATCTCTAAAGGCACTGGACTCAAACGTTAATCGGGGAAGGCAGCAGGGATGGTGGAGGGCTCGCACATTAACAGCATGGTTGAGCTGATGCAGGTGGTCATAACTTATTGCAGATGGAGGTATAAATTGCTAACATCTCTCACAGGACCATAGCATTAAGTATGTATGTACAATACCATATGTAAGAGTTTGAAGCCACAATGAGTTCCTCAGAAGAAGCATCATTTAGGGAACTGAACGATGAAATTTTTTCTTTCATCTGGAGGAAAAGGTCCCAAAGGAAGAGAGTGGCGAGATGTTTGTTTATCATTTTTTAAACGAGCTGCCAGAAAAGAAGAGAAATGTTGGAACATTTTCATCCTGGAAAGAGCAGAGACATTGTGGTCTTCTATTTTTATCACTTAACAAGCCAATGGCATGAGAACAGTAAGGGATCTTCACCATACAGCAAACCAGTGCATGCGTTGCAGGAGAAGGAAACCTCTCTCTTACCAACAGTTTAAAAGAGGGAGAGCATTGGTGGGGTCTGCAAAGGTCTAAGTTAAGAGGCCATCTATTTAAATTGTAGTTCTATCTATTTAAATTACAACTGTGCACTTCTAGTTTGAAACGCAAAAGACTTCATAAGCTTCGTACCTTCAACTCAGGAAAAGAAGCTTCAATCTATGATTTCAGGGAAGATAATGGGGTAAACTGTGAACATATGTACCTCCTAGTGTGGCTGTGGGAATCTCTGCAGATGCCTTTAACCCTCCAAATGCTAAATAGTGAAGAAGATGCTCTGCTAGGTTGGCAGCAGAGAGATTTCACCCAGTTGTTTCTAACTTTGGGGTGTAGCAGTCCTAGAAGGAAGATTATCAAATTGTCCATTGAGATTCTCCTTGTACTCTCTGCCTGAACCCTCCTTCCTAGATCATGCCAATTTCTCCAGACATGGTCCAAGATGGACAAAGATTAAATCTGTTTTTCTAGGCTAGGGAGCCTCTGTAGCATTCACATGGGCAAGGCTTGGATTTGATGCTACAACAATGCAAGTTGTTCTACAGTTAACACATACATTGGTACTTAATCCACCAAACATCGTAAACACTAGTGCAAACATTTTAATAAGCTACTGTGTAGTCATTAAATATTGAAATCGGTTCTTAATTAAGTGCTTTGTTTGACATAAAAAATCCTCATTCTCAATGAAAGATTTAGCCCCTTTCCAACACAAGGGCAGCAGCATGACATGATGTGTTGGACCATCTGTGTTTACAATAGTTGGCTTTCCTAATGTATATATGAAAATGAGGTCAAGTCTGAAACAGGTTGCTTTATTTAGTTAGAAGATAACTCAGGCTGTTACCAGACATCAAAATCCATGGCTTTGCATCAGTCTAACCAATTACAGAAATTAATGGCTCTGTTGAAACAGCACTTCTGAAAGTTTTGCATTTGGTTGAAAAAGATACGGTGCTAGAGAGTTACAAACATCTTTTTTTTTTTTTTTTTTTTTTTTGCCACTACAAGCATATTGTAGTAACAATGTCTATGCTGCAAATTAGAGGAAAACACAAAAGTCATGTTTTTCAAGATTTTATATAATCTAAATCAAGTCTCATTTACCTTTTTTTTTTTTTTTTTCCCCCCTTTCCTTTTGGTCTCTAAGGGTTTGAACCTTCAAACAGAACTTAGGTGATGTAATTTTAAAGTGAAATTGTACAACTCCCAGGCCCAGCCAACTTTTAAATATCTTTCTACTATGATTATTTTGAAACACAAGGATAATTACAGGCAGAATAATGGAAGATGATATTCAGCTACGCAGTCATTACCAAAAAGAATTATACCATCAAAAGTCTTTCTTATGTTGCATTAGTAAGGATAACATTATTGAAAGAGACCAAACCTGTGGATGAGGGAGAGGCTTGGCATGGGTCAAGAGAGGAGACAAAGACATCACAGCGCCGTGGAGACATTTGTGTTAATACCTACAAGAAAACAAAGCCGTTCCTTGGGAGAGCTGCAGCCACAACTGCCAGCAGGCTGTGGGTGTTCACACAGAAGGCAGGAGCTCTCTCAATTTCCCTTAAAGTTAATGTACCCTGGCAAAAATGAGACCATCTGAGAGACTGCTTCCTGCAAATATACATATGCTGCCTACTTCAACAACTCTATACCTAAGGGCAATAAACTATTCTGAAGAACAGTGAAAAGAGGGTAGGTAGTTTTAAGTGCTTACTAGATACAAATCCCCACACTGCCCAGGAGCTACATTCCATCCCAGGCAAAAAGACACCAAACACTAGGCTTCTGAAATTCAACGTATGAATATATGGACGTGGGCTACTATTTCCTGGTTTTCTGAAGTCATCAGTGCCTGTAGCCATGTTATAATTTGGCATTCTTCTTGAAAACTAGTCAAGCTTTCAAAGTTTTAAAAGAAAATAAAATAAAATCTATGCTAGCTCACATAGACAGATGGCAAATAAAATTTAAAGAAAGCAACTGAAATGTATTTAGAATCTCTAATTATATGGGGCTTGCATTTTTATCACTAGGGCTGACAAAGCACTAACAACATATGAAAGGTTGAGATAACCCAGGATGGTAAAGAATTACCTACAGTGAATCCTAGAACTATAATGAGCAAAAGTTGCATCAAATCAAAGTAAGAATACTTAAGAGAATAATGCTAAAGTGGGGAAGATTGTAGACATCTTTCTCAGTCACCATTTTTCTTCCTCCTATGCCTTTGATCTAGAGAGAGGCAATAAAAGTAATATGAGCTATGAATGGAAAATCATATGAAAGGGAAGCATCGGAGGCTCATTAAACAGTCAGTTATAGGGAATGAAGGACAACACATGAGCAAAGAAAAAAAGTGCAATTGTCGGATTTTAATCATGATTTTCTTTATATATATATAATTTTATGCTAGTTTCTTTAGAACTGTGGTTTCCTAGAACATTTTGGATTGTTTATGGACCTTGCTACATGTTCTATCTCAATGTGCTTTAATACTGCACAAAGACTTTCACCAATACTTTCTAGCTCAGCAATTGTTCTAAACTAGTCACTACAAAAGTTCTTTCTGCATTGCTTTGCATTTTACTTCTGATGGCGAAAGATAAATAAGTACTTAACCACAGATCCTCAAAGTATTGGTTTTGAGTGATCAGGCAGGGGTGAATTTCCTTAACTGGTGGCACAAATGATCAAAATAATAATTTGTAGAAAAGGTTCACTGCAGATGGCATCCAGTACCTTGTCTCCCCTAAACTGCTTCTCCACCTTTCTGCCACTTGGATCTGGAGGAAATAGTATAAGAGATGAGACAAACAAAGCAACATACAGGCTTTTTGATGAAAGAGCTGGAAAATCTGCAAAGTTCACCTCGCCTCATGTGGGACAAGTGCCATTTCTGTCACTATTAAACTGAGGTAACAAGAGGCCAAAAAGGAAGACTTAAAACCACCCAGGAACTTTGTATTTTTTTGCTTCATAACAGATTCTTTTGTTTCAAATACTTCCCCATTTTAAAATAGGAAAATTCTGTTTTGAAATTTACAGCAAAGTTTCAAAATATTGAAGCCATCTGTTTCAACATTTTCCTCTTCATTTTGACTTGTTCTGTTTTGGTTTGGGGGTTTTTTTGGTTTTTTTTTCCTCACTTTGTATCATTTCCAAAGTTTGAAGTCAAAAGACAGTTTAAAACAAATTCTTAATAATGATCCTGAGTAAGTTTACATTGTTTTGATTGCATCTTCATAAATTTTTATACAATTTTTCTATCAGGACAGAATTTTGGCAAGCATTAGTATCTTTTTGACAAGCTGGTGTCTTTAAAAAAAAAATAAAAAGAAGAAAATATCCCACTGAAAAAAAGCAAATATGCTCCAGTAAAAAATAAAATAAAATAAAATATTTATTTAGAAGGTTTTTTCTCCAACAACTTTTGTTACACTCACTAGAGAAGACACCTTATAATATTTAGAACAACCAAAACAATCATTTATATGCAATTCTCCTAGCTTTATGAAATCAGATAATCTGCAAATATAAAGACAGATCTTCCCAAATGTGTATTCAAGAGGTTAATTAAACTGGTAAAAAAAAAAAAAAAACCAAAACCACTTCAGTTATAATTTCACATCACCATCATCCACACCTTCCTATCAACACTAAGTAATGTCATACATATTATTGCATCTGGCTTCTGAAATCCCAGCACCTATGTTGTCAGAGGAGGTCTGGAACATCCACCTTTGTCCGTATCTATGACATCTATGTGTGAGCATGAGAAGTCAAGTGTGGTCTCAAGAGCCTTTTGAAACTTGGATACTTCAGAGGAATTAATAGAGGACAAAAACAGATATGGAGAATCTGATATGGAATTGACCATGAAGATCTGAAACAAAGAAAACCAAAAAGAGTTGATGAGATTCACCTTCCTCACCTATGAATGCTTTGTTCATTTAAGACAAATAAATCAAGGCATAAGCTTACTGCCATAAGCACTGATCTGTAGGACAGGATGCAAACATACCTTCTCCTTAAAGTAAAAGGAAAATAGGGAACATGGAGCCACCACTAAAATATTCATGTTCTTAAACAGAAAAAGCACTAAAATTTTATTCTTTTATTTGTTCATTTTCATATGCTACTTTTAATTACAATGGAACTTGGACTCCTTACTGGTTTCTATTGGATATGACCAGGCTGGGAATTCCCAAGAATTGCCTGAATCAAAATATTCCATTTGGTATTCAAGTTCTGTTCAGCAGAGTGTAAAGCACATCTGCACACAGCTTTTATTTCTTTCTGAACTATCATAACCACAATAGAAGGATCAGTGGGAGCACATCATTCACACACTAATAAATAGAAATCGAAGTGGGAACCGTTGAAATGAAATCAGGAGTTAAAAGCCACTTGTTGTTATTCCCTGCACTCTATAGCGTGACGCAATTATATAATAGACATAGTTAATTTCAGACATCCCAGGTACAAGGTAGCTATCAAATCGTGTGCACGTCGAGTACTAAATTATACTATGAGACGCCTCAGTACTTTCAATAGCACCATTAGCTGAATAAATGCTGCATAATACAAGCATTAGTATTCAAATCTGCCCATAATTTCTAAAATGAAATGGGATCACTTCGGGTACTAACTTGAAGGAAAGGTATTATGGTTGGCTATTAACATTACTAACGCAGTCACTGAATGTACACATATGATTTCATACCAAAAAAAAGTGTATGTACAGTACAAATCTTTCATTCGTTTGTTCTAAACTGTCTCTCAAATTCTCCTTCAAAAGCCAGCTTCCAAATAAAGAAAGATATTTGGCTCTACTTCTGCAATAAATAGTTTGAAAAGTAGAGATCCACATCTAGAAGCTGAATTTTTATTTAGGGATGCTAATGAGAACGCTGTCACAAATGTTAATGGCAGAAGAATCTACTTTTTAGAATGCATTGTCACACAAGCATTCTTAAGGAAGGACTGTGTTCTTAGGGACTGAATTCAGCTGCAGCAGCATGCTGCTCATGTCTGAGCGCTGAGATTGCTTCGTTATTCCTCCTCTGAGAGTTCGATGGATTTGGTTCAAGCACCATTGAACGTGATACTGTATTAATTGCCCTGGAGGGTAGCAAGGCCTTTGAACTGTGGCTGTGAGTGATATTTTGCTATAAGACATGTGTCAGCACTTGGCTGGTTAACTCTAGGGCTGGGTTGTACAGCATGCTGGGACCAAGTATCTGGAAAACTACTTTGCATCCTAATCTTACATCTGTTTTCTATCATGCTGTGAGATTGACTGGCCATTCTATCAGAGAAGCCTCTTTCTGGAATAGACAGCCTAAGTAAAAATATTGTACTGTCAAAGAGTATTAAGGATATGCCATCATCTCTCATGGTTCATAAAAACAGTTGGCAGACAGAGACAAAAGTAATACAGTGGGTGAATGTGCTACCCTTTCCCCTGCAGAGGAGCAGTCTGTGCCCAACTTGGTACAGGAGAAGCTACAGTTCCACAGTCCCAGTCATCTCTGTGTTTGTGGGTGTGAGTATTCTTTAGGTACAACTGCAGGCAGTGTCCTTATCACACAAACGTCTATCGCATAATCCATTTTCATCGGTGTTAGAACAGCTCCAACAGGTCACAGCAGAGCTTTAGGAGTTACAGCCCTCACCTGAATGTAACAGACTCCAGTTCAGTTCTGTCCTCCCAGAAGAGCTCCAATCCTTGTCCCCTTGTCCTTTGAAGAGGAGCAAGCCAGAACACCATGCTGCATCCTGTCACCACATCCCTTTCTGAAGTCACAGCACTTTGCAGTATAAAGGGCAGCAGAAATATCTAGGAACAAATGATGTTGATATTTGAGATTGAATATTTAACAAGGATGTCATCTTAAGATAAAATGAGAGATGCAGCATTTCAGATTTTACAGAGCCACACCCTGGGACATAAAAGTGTAGCCACAGCCTTTGGATCTAGGACAAAGAATTGTCCTTCATATTGTCTGTAATATGGATTAAATGATAGAAAAATATTTCTAATGCACCTGCAGTTTCAACCAATGGAGAAATAGATCTTTCTCTTAGGATTTTATTCAGTACAATGATGGCAATATTGCTTCAATGGAACAGTAGAAGAATTTGGATAGAACTTTTTCTGCAAAAATACCCCACAGACACTTATTAAAAAGTTAAATAATTCTTTGCTAAGTAAAATGTCTTAAGCCCCACACTCACCTGATTTGCTGGGGCCTGGTGCAATTATTGAAGCTGATGGGGAAAAAAAATAGCAAATTAAAGCCAATGCATACAACAGAAGAGATAATTATCTCCATAAGAGGAGTGAGGGGTTCATAGCACAGGATACTCAGGGCCATTGCACTTCCGTCCTTGGCCCAGACCCTGGCACAGTGTGGTATTATCCTATCTCACAACTCAGTTGTTGCCTGCCAGAGCTCATCCATAAGAACAGGGAGTCCTTTTGCATGTCCCGAGATGTTACCCTGTGTTTAGTTTCAAAGGAAAAAGAGCTAGCTAGCTAGAAGTCAACTGCCAAACAAGAAAGTTTCTGCACTAAGCAGGGGCACAGTTCGTAGGCATTTATCAAGATAGCCCATCGCATTGACACCTGACATGTAAATTGTATAGTAAATCTGACAGCTCAAATATTAATGCATCCACCTAGTTCTATCTCACACAGTTACCACTGCAACAGATTTTTTGAAAGCATCCTTGATATCCATTTCAAATCAGGCTGATTTTTCAAGTTGACATCATATCAACCCAGCTTATTTAGAACCAGCTATTTGAAGACAGATTATTAAATTAATTGCTGCTGCAAGTGACAAGTGATATTTTGTACTCATATTCCCCATTAGTTTTTAATCTGCTAAACCAATCCTTACCACACACAATATATTTGCTCATTTCAATGGAAAGCATCGCCGTGCCTGTAGGCCAAGGGATTACTCTAGACTATCCCTCTCTTGTAGCTGCCTGCCCTGCAGGATATGTTTTCTCCTCATAATAACCTGATACCCAAAGAAGTGATGACTTAAGATTTCCAGGGCCAAGTCAAATACTCATAGACATCCAAAGGAAACAGCTCTGCTGTACTGCAAACAACGGGACAGGCACTTTTCAAGCACTGGTGCTCTTAACAGTTCCGCAGGCTGCAAACTGGGGACTGCACCAACAGAGATCTCGGCATCCTTCTGGGTGCTGAGCAGCTTTGCTCCCTTTTGATAATTGCAAGAGCTCCTGGCAGGACTGTCTCTGCATTTTGCAATACTGGGCTGCAGAGTAGATAGGAATGGGTTTGTACAATGGGATTTCTGGGCTGCAGATGATCTAGAAAATTTAGTGTCTCTGAATTCTGCTTCTAGCAGCGATAGGCCTTTGCAATAGGCAGGTTTAATGTTCCCTCGGAGGAATGGAAACAACACTGCTCTTAAACATGCCTTGTAAATAGCTAATTGTAGGCTGAGGGAAGGTACAAAATTGAAAACATCACTATTCTACTAAATAGGGCTGGGCTCCAACTTTCTTTAACAGTCATATTTGTATTTAACATCAGACTGGACAAAAAAAAAAAAAAAAAAGCAACCCAAAACCTTCCTTCCCCACAATAGATCTTATGTGTTGTTTTTAAAAACATTTTAACACCTACTTGGATTCATTCTTTCATTTTTGAATAACCAATTTATAAGAATCATTCTCCAGTGGTCATTTGAGAAACGCAAAGGTAAATAAACATAACTCCCAAATTGTTTATCTCACTAATTGCATGTGACCTTTATTTTCAAGTTTCCTTTTTATTAATCTCAAGGCTCTGACTCATTTCATATCCAGGCCAGACTTTTAATAAATAAATAAAAAGATTGCCTTTGGCTTTAGAAATAATCCTCTTTCTCAGTCCTCCATGTTATTCATCAAATGACTCCATCTGTTCCTTAAAAAAACCCATCCAAACCAAAAATATTAAGAAGTAGAAACAAGAAAAAAAAAATAAATCTCTTGTCATTCCCATTTCATTTCATCTTAAAAATAATTAGAAGATACATAGAGAATGTACATATAGAATACAATATTTTAGGGAATCATTATAACTTTGAGGGTATGGAAAACAGCAAAATCAAACTTTAGGAATGCTGAGCGGTAGACGGGCAACAGCAAACGTGCAACCATGGACCAAGGTCTGGCAGATTAGTGTGATCTAGCTCAGGATAAACAGTAAGAGTGAGACATTAAGTTTACAAAATTATATGCAGCCAAAAAAATGGAAGTCAATAGTATTATAATTATGGCCACAAGATCATTTGTTTCATATATAAGAACCTCACTGGTTCAATTAAAAAGGAAATATTGGAACTATCACATACCATTTTTCTCAGGGAGAGGGATATAATTTTATTTTACTTTTAAAAATTTATTTTAAAGGGTATTCTGGTACTAAGTATTTGGCATTCTAATGAATACAGAAAATAAACTCACAAAACAAATGTAATTTTGTTTTGGATCTGTGCTAGGTATATGTACTAGGTATAACAAGCTCCTAGTTACACTAAATAAGCTAGCTCCTGACTTTGAGATCAAAAGCTTCTGATATGCCTAGACTAAGATTTCAGTGTAGCTAGACTCCAAATATTATGTCTACTTGTTACATTCTTTCCCCACCTTAACCTTGTTTCCATCCAGTCTGCTTACTGGCCTCTTTTTTTCAGAAATTTTCATTTGCTACTTGAGTAACCACGGGTATTTATCTGGCAGGACCAAACTGGCTGGGAGTTTTCATTCCAGTTGATTCAGATGGTTTAAGGTCTCTTAAAGAAAGAGAGGCTGGTGGCAAAGTTTCTCTCTTCCTTTACTACCAAGAAGGAAAAGAAACCTTTCCACCTCTTCACAGTTCTGCTTAATTGACTTCCCCCTTCCCACCATGGTCATGGGGAAAACCTCTGCCTTCCTGTGTGTCCAGACCATATGGCTGAAAGGAGGGGAAGCAACTGCGAGCTGCAGAGAAGCAGCAGACTCTGCCTAGATGACAGAAAGGAAGAGGTAACAGTAGAAATGCCAAATATCAGCCAGGAAACAAAATATGGCCATGCTTGTATTGCTATAAATGGCAACCAAGATAACAGCCTCAGGGATCTTTTAGAAGAACACAATTCCTGAGGTAGGAATAAACATTAAAAAATTAATGTGATAAAACCTGTTGGCAAGAATTATATAATACACCTGGATTAGCAGATAGCAGTAGAATTTCTCCTAATAAATAAATATTGCCCTGTTTTTCTGCTGAGGTGGTAAACTATGATGGCAATAGCCCAGTCCTAGAAAATTTACTCCTTTGGTTTCAACAACAGTATTTGGAAAAGCTGATCTGTGTGTTACTACCTCACACCAGATGGTCAAGCAATAACCAGGGAAACATTTTCTCTGTACCGCAAAGGTCGGATTATTTCTCTTTCTACAGGGGAAAAAAATAAAAAATAAAAAATTCTCAATTTCCAGGTTTTAGGCCATTTTTATGTGTGTGTACTTTCGGTCTCTTGAGAAGTAGAATCAGATTTTGGGTATTGTATTTCTCTTCAGGTACAAGAACACAGCATCAAGCAGTGATGGATCTCCTATGCTACAAGAGCAATCAATGTATTGGTCCTACAGGACTCGGGAAATGACCAAAGGAAATACTAACCCACTTCACAAAGGGATGATCTCTTAAAGATGCAGAGATGATGCAGGTGATTTTGAAATTCAGAAGGGTTTTTGGTAACTGTATAGACTTGAGGCTTTATAAAGTCCAACTCCTTTGCTGTTTGTTGTTACTCTCATTTCCAAAGGCTCGGTATACCAAGGAATTCACCTTAAAACAGCACACCTACAAAATAAACACAAAAACATTAATATCCTTTTCAAGATGAGAATAATACAACTCCATCTTACAATTCTCATTGGTTTCAGCATGAAGCAAATATGAGAACAAGACTATTTTTTTCCCAAATAGAAATAGAAACCTCTCAGGGGACTTAATTTCACAGGATTTCTGGACTGTTTGAGTGCTATTCAACAATCTCAAAACTTAGGTGTATAAATTGTTTTAAAATCTGATCAAGTCATTGTCATTGAAGAGTGTTAGCTAACAGATTGGTCTTACCAAAAGATACCTTTACATTTTATTTATAATATATAAAATCACGTAGATACTCTTGTCTTTAAGATAGATTGATAAATTAGCTCATTAGAAATACCTGTGGATGCAGCATACGTAAACTGGCCCCTAGTTAATGGGCAGGGGGTCATGTCTTCTCACAAAATACTACCTTTTCAGTAGAAATCTTTATGAAAAAAGAAATCATACTGAATTCATCTGCGGCAATGCATGTTCATTAAAATAGGTCTGCAACATATACTGTGGGCAAATGCAAGCTTGCCTCACCTATGCTACAAGCCAACCAAAAGCCAGAAGTCATAAATTAGCCACTGATTAGGTACAATTAGTAGAGCCCGACTGCCTTGCCTAATATATTAACTTATGTCTAAGCTATTCCACTATATAAGTACTTGGTGCGGAGCTGACTCATGCCCCACAGGATATAAGCAGGGACAGAAAAAGTGTTCTGCTGTATATCGCACATAGATAACTCCCTTACGAGGGTAATTGTCTAGTGAGTTGCAGGGAGAACCAGGTTAGGAAACTGGATTGTGGTGTAAACAATAGTGAAATTAATATCTGGGGTAGGGTTCACTCATTTATCAATCAACACGTATTGATATCAGACACGAGAGTTTAACTGGTGCTGATGAGACACTCAGAGACAAGCATCCCTTCAAAAGGGTTAAATTGCAGTTCACCAAGGTGAAGAATTAGTAAAAGTTTTGCAGTCAACTCAACAGCTTAGATACAGTGTTCTTTACAGCAATATCCTGAAAAAAACCCAAACTTCTCTTGTGCTATATATTCCGGAGCTAACAGATACAGAGTCAAATGTCTGGATCTAGGAAACAGATTGAGGCAAGTACAAAATTCCTTTTATAAGGATCTAAATGTACAATTCGTACTTGAAATGGGAAAAGAAAATATTTTTAAAATATCATCTTTCTGAGTTTGGAACACTACATATGAAAGTTGTGTTGTCCTTCACTTTGACTTTCTCTCTTACCAAAAGTACATTACTTATGATCAGATGTCAGATTGACATGACTGAGTTGTGCTGATCTGCCAATATTACCAGCTTTTCTGATCTGATAAGATGTTCATTTCAAAAATACTTTGCTTTATCAAAGAAAGATGAAGGTCTCAATGTCCTTCTACCATGTTATTTAACACAGAACACACCTATGAATTCTTCAGCATTGTTTCACTCTAATGACTGCATTGCTCACGAGATACAAAGCAGATACCCCATTTTAAAAAGAGAGATGTTGCTTACTGGGTGATTTTTATTCATTTTTATCAATTTCATCCTGGTTTCATAATGAGAATGAAAATATACAGTCTTCATGGTAGTTCACTTTGCTGTTCCTTAAAATATTCTCACATCATTAGTTGGCTTGCAAATATATATGCTACTACTGATGAAGGAATCAGACATTTCAAATTGGCCTACCTGATAATACACTAGAAAGAAATTTCAACTAGGTCCTGTTCAGCAGTTAAAGGAGAACTCTGCTTCTTCAGCCAAGGGGAGAAATAGAGTGACCCTCACTCATCTTTCCATCCAGTTTTAGTGCACAGAAGAGTACATGTGTCCCCAGTAGGGGATATGATAAAGCAAAACATCGTGGACTTGAGAGTCTCTAGGTTTTAGGAGGGGAAAAAAAAAAAGAAAGAAAGAAAGAAAAAAAAAAAGGATGTCCTCAAAAAATGTAAAATAAACCACTGGGAAATCCAGATGCCTACACAGGGTATGCTCTTGTTGTTAATAACTCTGATGTAAAATCCAAAGACAGCAAGATGATAAGTATTCTTAATGAAGGCAGCTTTGAAAAGCTACCCACTTCCTCAGTCACATTCCCAGCCGGTGGACACCAGCAGAGCTCCACTGAAGTCAAAGAAATTTCTGTGCCAGCAGAAATCCAGTACTAAGCTCACAGAGATTAGCTAAAGATGAGATGAACTTGAGATGTGTAACGTTGAGCTGGGTTTGTTTTTAATGACCCCACTTATCTTTCCTACCAGCTCTCTGTTCATCAAAATGTTTGCGTAAAACTAAATTGCAGATCTCTACCCAAGAAACTAAACCAGGTTTGATTAAAACCAAACAGGAACTCTCAAGTTATTGCAAGGGTTGGTTTACTTAACTTTGCTTCAGTCCACGCTTTGTTCAGAGAGATCATACAGCCTTCCTGGTGAATTGAAAACTCGAGTTATTCCTGACAAGCACAGGGTGAAATCTGATCACAGGTTGCTTTTATACCATCGCATTTTGAATACCACGTTGTATTTACAAGAGGTACATACACGGGGTGGAAAGAAGCTGTAAATCAACCATTCCCTACAAGCAATTTCCACATCTCTAAGGTAGGAACAGCGTCACGGTTCCTCTCTCAGCAGGAAGCAATCAACAGCTGGAGAGAAAAGCAATGAAATCTTTTAATCAATAGCATCAGGGTTAATAATTACTGTTCACTGCTTATTCTAAGTTTCTAAAGACAGGTGAGATAATTTTCTGTGTCTTATGAAAGGCTGAATGTGCAGGTGGTTAGCAAATGGGAATCCATTTTTTTTAAATTAACTCAAAACATTTTTTTAATTATAAAGATGTAAATGTAGCCCAACAACGTTGCACTTTCGGGATATAATGTGTACAATAAGACATGACAAATATTTAGAGTGAAAACTCCTTCACTTAAAATGTTCCTTTTCAGCAGCATCTGTATTTTCTGTAAGAGCATATTGATCCTGAATTAAGTTCCTTCCAACCACACAAAGTATTTTCAGCTTTCCCTTCAAAACAGCTTTCCAGTGACTATTGCTGTTGATCCGAGAACATTTTTAGTTACCTATTTTGGGGCTATATTTTGGAAAAAAAAAAAAAAATCCCAAATATCAGGATTTTCAAAAATTTTACAAACCTCATGCTTTGGAATGGAATTGATTTTTACAAATTCCATTTATTACTGTAACATACAGAACATCAACTTGCTTTTTTTTTTTTTTTTTTTTTTTTTTTTTAAAAGGGATATAAAGTTTTTTTTAAAATTTTTAACAAAGGCAGTTTTGGGGGGGGGTTTTC
>JANIJG010017711.1:135142-151695 GCA_024611175.1 Megaceryle torquata | reverse complement strand
GGAAGAAGAGTCAGATGGCAGGAGGCTAAATCACCTTCCTAGAGTGTCCACCTCTGTCTGTGAAGCACCCAATAAGTTAGCATAGGTATGGGATACAGTAAGGAAACAGTCCCTCAGCTTGTCTACTTAAACAACTCTTTTAACTTCCAGTTTTTCACATTTAAAAAAAAAAAAAGAGAGAGAAAACATCTTAACATTTTACAGATTTACCTCATTAACATGCGAGATGAAGTTACAGTTTCAGAGGTGTGGAGATTCATTGACCCAGACCACTCTACTGTCTCTGGTGATGGCACCACGTTGCCTCCTCGGCGTGACAATACTTTGATTCAAAAGTTACTACAGAACAAAAGAATAAAAATGCAGAAATCCAGAAAGTTTTGCTACCATTATAATGTGAATAAATATATATTTGTAAAAAAAAGGTTCACTTAGTCCCCTGTGGACATTACACTGTATTAATGACTGTCCATTGGGTGCTGAAGATAAAAAACCAATCATGCCTATGTTGATCAGGGTATTCTGACATTTCCCATACAACCAGCACCTCCAGAAGCATGGTGCATGGGGAATTACACAACCACTGGTACCTGAGGACATGGAGAAGAGTTTAATTAGTCACTAACCCTACCTCACCACAAAGCAGCAGACAAGCCAAGGGCTTTTTAATGGCTTATTTGCAGCATGCAAGCTCAACACTCAGGCTAAGAATTATTATGCTTTGTTTTGTTTGCAGAAAAAAAACAAACCCAAATCCCTCAATTCTCAGGTTTAAAAGTCCATCGTTGTAACAAAGAGACAGGCCCATCTCTTGCCTGCAACAAGGGGTGTTTGAGTAGGAAAGCAGAGAGTAATAAATCACCTCCATGCACAAAAACAACTTCAGTTATTTTCAGGAGCTAAGCTGAAGCAGTGAAATTCTCATTTCTTCTCCTTTCCTGCCCAGGTGAATGTTTATTCTCCCATGGCACTTTGAGGAATTCCCTTCCAACAGCAGACACCTTCCATTTGTAATGCTGCAGCTACATAAAAGTATGTGCCTATGAGTGTACATGTCCTTTATTCCTCCCCCAATAAAGATGATAGACTCATTCTCCTTTCCCCCCAGAGCAGCAATATTAAGAGACAACAGACCTTCACACCTCTCCAGAGACGGCAATTTTGCAGTTGAATGGCCATAAGGATATCCCAGGGCAGCAGTAGAAAGCCTGGACTATGGCTGAGGCTGGATTCCTGGGCACCTCTATTTCAGAGAATAAATTATAGAAACCATAAGTATGTGAGCTCTTCAGTTTAGAGCGCATTACCCTTTCTCCCAGTTTAAACTACATTTAGATTAAAGCAATTTAGCTCGAGACAGGATTTCTTACTAGGAGAGAAACAAAAATTAAATGTGTCTGTTCCTCCCTCCCGATCCCTCTCTGCTTCTTTGAGCAGTTTTGAGCTCCTAAATAGAAATTGCTATCTCTCTAGCACAGCAATTCTTCACGTTCTTAGTTCAGTTGGGCACAGACATGTAAGAACCAAGTATTAAAATGAATTATTTAAGAGATTACAGACTATGTACAGCAATATCCAAGGCCCTTAATGCTTTTTAACACACACTTCCCCCCCACCCCAAAGAGTAACCGTTGTTTAAAGCCCCACACAAAGACTGCACTGAAATCAGTTTGGGTTGGCTTGTAGGCCTTTTTTTTTTCTTTTTTTTTTTTTATTAGTATAATAGACAGTAGAATTTGTTCCATTAGCCCTGATATTTAAGGTCAGTTTTCACAAGTATTTGCTCAGAGATTGTACTTCCTGGCTGTCCTCACTGCAATTTGCTTTGCTAATGTCATCAGAGTCTGTTGAAACTTGAACACGAGGTGAAACCAAAAAAAGCCAAAACACACAGCAAAAACCCCAATTTCCTTTAAAGGTAGCTCTGTAAGAAAAGTCTAGGTTTTTTTGGTTTGGGTTTTCAGTATTCCGTGCAAGTCTCCCTTCCAGATTTTTGAGCTCACACATGCATGAGCAACATAAAGCCACGGTTATTACCTAGGAGACACAGGTGGGTTGCTTCCTAAAGCAAGGACCATTTCCCAATCCATTACTCCTTCCTGTAACTCTATAAATAATTAAGAGACTATGCCTGTTTCACAGGAACAACTCTTACCAAGGCCTCTGCAGCTTACTGCACACCAGAGCGTGCGCTACAAACCGTATTGCTTTGATTTTTCATGTCTGTGTGGAAATGTTTGGCTCTAACATAAAAACATAAAGTGGCATGCACTAAAACTGAAAGACTTCGGTACCTCCACTTGTAAACTAGTTTTACAGCTGTAAATGAAAGGGATTTAAAGGCTTTTGTGCAGATGCTAATAAATTCCATTCACAAAATCATTTTTTCCCTCTCCGTTACAGAACTTTCCCATATGCTTTCACATGATACACCTGCTGCCATTATGTGGACATATACCTTTGTCCTGTGATAATTATTTGATGATGAAGGAATGCTTTAAATGTCATCTCTCTAATACCTCTTAGTTACTCACTGAACCCCTCATAGCAACAAAACAAGTTGCAGCAAATGGATTGCAACTCAGGCACACTTCAATAATCTGGACAATGTCTGACCACAAGCAATTAGAAAATATCCATTCAGTATGAATATGAATTTGCATAAGTGGGAAACACTAGAACTGTACCAAAAATAAGTTCATGCTTTTCCTAATTTTGTGCAACACATATGAGATATGACATGCAATAAAACTACCTAAAACCACCTAGCATTGAATGTTGTTCAGCCCGCTGTTCCGAATGGTTGTACAAACTGGTTTGTGACTGAGGCACAGCCTTAAAAACAATAAATTATGAGAACCTCCATCAGCTGAAGATGTTGCCTTTTGTTCAGTTACATAAAGCTAACACAGCAGGATGTGTTCCTGTGTGAGGAAATGGCAAATGTATGAAGGTGACTGACAGAGTGAAGTAAACCCTTTGTTTTCTAAAACAATAGCTCCTCATTCTCTGTTGTAATATTTCTCCTACATGCTGCTCAAGGCAGCAGTGAGCTTCCTCCTTCCCTTTTAAGAAAAAGATTATTTGGGTTTTAGGAAGATCTCTTTATCCACTGGTGCTGTGGGTTTGACTGGGAAAATGACTACTGCAGTCTGGTCTGTGGCTGTGAGGCGAGGAGGGCACCATCACAGCACAGAGCTGTCCCCAGGAGTTCTGGGCTGTAAATCCCTGTGCGTACAGCCTTGGAGGGATTTCATTAGGCCATTTTTTACACACAGACTAAGGTTTGCAATCTGTCCTTGGCAGTTTAAAGAAGGATAACCAGGGATACAGCCAACTAGAGCCATGTGTAGTCTACACAAGCAGAATACCTGTCCCAAACAATAGGCAGATTGATACAGAGTGGACCACATTGACTAGCTTCAGTTATTTCTGTTACCTACACTCCATGTGAATCACATTCCCCTTCACTGTGAGGAGCATAGGGAGGATCAGCCAACCCCTGCACTAGGCACTAGCAATGTTAGGGGGAGTGAATACAGTGTTCTCATGTGGTCACCTGAACTCCATTCTTCTTCAGTGTGTCTGGTTAGGATGCTGTGCTGAACCTATGCAACATTAGAGGGTTGTACAAAAAAAAAGCTCAAAAACCAAACAAAAAAAAACCAAAAAAACCCCCAACCAACCAAACAAAAAAAACCACAACAAAAAAACCCACACACCTCAAAGCTATGGAGAGGAAATTATTCTTTAAGCAGCCTGTCCAGTCCATAAGGCTCTTAGGTCACTGTATACACCAGAAATTTCTGCCAGTGCATCCCAGTTGGTGAAGAAGACATTTCTGCAACCAGCTAATGCTCCCTATCAGGATTTGGGATGATGGGAATTTTTACCTCGCTGCTGGCCCCAGCTTAGCCACGCCAGCCACCCATATTCCCCAGTGGAATTGATGATTGCTAAGGGCTCGTGCAACATTTGCAGAAGGGAAAAGCCATCTGCATTTGAAGACACGACCCCGTTAATGACAGGAGCTGAAAGGACACATTGTAAATATGGATAGTGTTTTTTGGAATCAGTAGAGTGATGCATTCACACTTGAATAAGCACATGAAAGACGTCAGCCGCGCACAGGCATTGTCCAGGTCTTCTGCACAGAAGTGTATTTACCCAGAAAGAAAAATCTATTTCCATAAGAATATTTCATGTGGGGAGTCTCGATTGTTAGATGCACTCTTTTAGAGGCATGGGTACTGTTTCAGATTCAGAAGTTCTAAGCACATAACACTCCCCCACCCTCCCCACCCCTTGCAATCAGTGGGGTTACAGTGACACAGAAGAGATCTAAAATACAGAGAGAATAAAGATCTTATCAGTGTCATTAAACGAGGGCAAATTCTGAAAGCATTTTCAAAACCTCAAGAGAAAAGGCAAGAAACTGATGCAGTTTAAGTCACACTTTCATAAATGCTAAAGTTATCTTTATATCCTCACGTTATCTTTATATCCAGCTAAATGACGTGTGTTACACAGTAATAAAACCTCTATTTTCTGGAACAGGAAATCAGTAAAACAGTTTTCTATCAGGCATTACATCTGCCAGTGCCTCAGGACACTCAGACTGACTAATGCTGGTAAGGCTGCTGTGTGACAATCATAGGCAAATTAAATTTTTTTCTGGTTGGTTTATTTTGTTTAAATTGTGTTAAGTGTATAAATAAATAGATTAGGTGTTTTCTACCTAAACAGATAGAGAAGCTCTCCTACAAAAGTAGAAAGGCTGACAGTCATGGAGTCCTCTAACTGGTGGGTGTATCTCCATGGAAGCTTGCAAGTTAAGCCATTTTAATTGTCACTGAGTGGTACAATTATGTCCCTTGGCTCAATGTATTTATATAGCTACCTATGAAAAATACTGAGAAGTGTGAGTCAAATTCCTTAAACTGAAACCTCTAGGAAAAAAAATATAATTGCTTTTGGAAATTATTCCTAACCCTTAAATTTGTAACCATTCTCATTACTTTAAGTGTGGTTTGGGAATGTAGGTGGCTTGAGAGACTAGTAATCAGCTGTTGGTTTACCTCTAGTCCAGATCAAGGACTCAACAACTGGGATGCTGAATTATTGTCTCTCACTGAAAAGTGATTCCCTAAGCACATTTTCCAGCCTAAGTGCTTGGCTTCTGAAGAACCTCAGTGATACCAAGTCCTCTAGCGAGCCTGAGTGAGAAATCAGGCAACTGAAATCAGCTGCAGCTCAGCTTCCAGGCCACCATGAAGCTCAGATTAAGTGCATGTCATCCACTGTACTGCAGGAAGCAGAGACCACAGGTACTGTCACTCCAGCCTCCGATCACTCTGGGTCCACTGCCTTGTCTCATGGACAAACAAGATTTCAGCCCCCTGAAATAACTGCAAAAAAGGAAGATTGGTTTTGAGACAAATCTGCTGTAAGGTGGAAGCTTGACTTGGTTTCATTTATCTTTTGCCCACAAAAATCAACAAGCAACTAGGTACAGTTTATCCAAGTACTTAAAATATCTTCACTTTACAAGCGAGCGACAAGCTCCTGCACTTTTCATAAATACCAGCATCATAATCCCTTTTTTAGTCTGGCAAGGGGTGGCTGTTTTCATCCTTTGGGGTACTGAAAGGTAATATTATTGGAGAGTTATTTGCCCAGTCCCTGGTGACTGAGTCTGCGGCATTCAGAATTTTACTATGGCAGTGGAATTCTTGCCTTTCAGGGTTTATTTACAGATTTTGCCAGATGAATGTGTAACCTGTGAACTATAATTAGAGATTTCCAGCTGTTACCAGAAAGCTTGGAATGCACAGCTTGCAAGCTTTGAACATATTTAAAAATCACTACTAGTAATCCTAAAATATTATTAAACTACCAGGGACAGAACAGCACATGTTTAAAGGTGTATTAACCCTTTAGTCACTACAATTATGGCATGTGTATATTACAGAATATACAGAGGACCTTTGAGTCTCTGATGCATTGAAGCACAGTCTAAAATTGAAGTGCCACCAGCTCAGTGTTGTATTTCCCTGGTTTGGCCACCAGGCAAAACTGGAAAACACAGATTTTTGTTTTGACTGATTGAAAATCATTTTATGGAGCCTGGAAGAGAGAGAGACAATGTTGGTCCTTTATTTAGGTATGTAGCTAGAAGAAACTGTGCATAGAGGAGGAAAGAATCGTCTCCAGGACCTCCATGTAATGCATTAATTATCTATTTTCTAGAAAACTTTCATTCAAATTGCTTACCCTCTTCCTGCAGTACCCATTATAAAAAAGTTCTTCCACAACAGGCTTTGTTTTAAATACAATTTACACAGTTCAACACCCTCCAAAATCATTGTAGAATGCATTTAGCATGTCCGAAGACAAACTTCCTCTAAAACCCACACAAAACACCACCATCATCTAGGTTGACTGGACAAGCCAATTCTGAATGATGAGACTTTGAAAAGTGAGATTTTAGCATACAGAAAATGGTTTTAAATATTTCAGTTCATAACCAACTCATGCACTATTTGACATAAACCCCCTCAGTTATACCTTTACCACTCCCCATTCCAAGAACTAGTGAAAGACCTATGGTTTCTTACCAGGTACAAAACCCTAAATTCAGAAAGATTTGTGTTCCACATATTAAGGGGTTTTTATGTCTACAGTTTCACAGAGAGATCACATCGCTTTTCAAAACTCTATCCTGTCTAAACAAACTCTTCAACTAGGGAAAATTATACATTTTTATCTTATTTATTCTGCAGATAAACAGCTTCAGAATAAATAAGAGAAAAAAGAACCTAAACATCAGTCATGTTAAGAGACAGCTCTGAAGTGTTTCCATTGCATGAAACCATGATAGCTTCATTCCAAAATCCAGCCACAGTCCTGATGAACATGTATTCTGAGACCATAGCCACATGTTCCTGCCATTGGCCACTTGAGTTTGAGCCATTCAGTTTATTATTTCTCATCTGATTTCTAGTCAATATTTCAAGAGACATAAAACAAAAGCAATCAAGCTCCTTTTAAAAAAAAAAATACAGACATGTGTAAGCTTCTATAAATTATTTTTTTTCCCCCCTCAAGTTTCTAAGTACAGTAATTCAAGCTTTGGCTGTCTGCCTAAAACTACAGTTTCCTTAAGTTTTAATTCAAACTTTCATCTATAAAATTGATTGTGCCATTAAAATAAAAGTGACATAGTTACCAACTACTCTCTATAATTAGATACTGTTAGGTGCTTCCTGTTACTTGAAAAACATTCTTCGTTTAATATACAGAAGGAGGTAGTGTTGACTAATGAGCTGCTCCATTACTAACTTTTACCAGTTAGTAGTAATAGTTTTATCAGAGCTGCAAACACGTTTGAATAGCCAGATCTTTGTTTTGAGAACTGAGCTGAAATGTTCCAAATACAGTAAAACTCTGGAGTCCACGCGCAATATGGATTCTTTGTTCACCTCCTGTACAGGCTGAAAGAGACAACCTAGACAGAAATGGCCATTTGTTCTTATTACTGAGCCCAAGGAATATTGTGAAAGAATGCAGAAATTAATCTAAGTATCCTGGCTATGTGCCAGCTCAGCTGGCTACATCCTCTCTTCCCTAAACACCCTCTATTTCTCTTCACTCTTTAATTTCATTTTAATAAATTGCCCATTTCCCCAGTTATAAAACACGGCCTAGTGCTGATGATAAAGGATGACTACCATGTTCCTCTCCGAGGATGGCTGTGGAACAAGCCTTACCTCCCCAGGTCAGGCTGGCTGGGGAGACAGGATTGCCCACTTGAGTTGCTCCTCAGTTAAAAGTGCTGAGTAAACATGAGCCAAAACTGGGAAGAACAACTTTGAAACAACACATTGCACCTCTCTAAGTAGGAGAGCGTCCCAGCCTAGGAGGTAAAAAGAGTTCTCTGCCATAGAAAAACACTGATATGTTTGCAGTTACAGAGCCATAGTCTCATGAGACTTAGAGTATCTTAACTTGGGACTGAGCCTCATGTTCTTTCTCAACTTCAGCTGCATCAGCAGAAGAGGTCCCATTGGTCTGTGTCCTCATAACAGCTTCCCTTCACCCTCTGGTTACTGCTCTTGTAGGTCTCCCAGCTAAGCTACTTCCGAACGCTTGCTTTGGCCAAGGTAAATCTGGATAGCAGAAACAGCTTAGTAACAGGTCTTTGCTAACACTAATCCAGTCTGTGTTGACTGGAACAGGGTGAGCAAAAACATCACAAACAGCACAGCTGCTTGGTACCAGGGCAAATGGATTCTTTCAGGTGACAGACACCTTGAGACAGATCTCTTCCAGCTTATCTGCAGCCAGAGAGGCTGTGTAATGCTTCTCTTCAGCCCAAAACACATAAAAGCAGGATGCTCTAGCATTAGACAGGAAAGATCCAGTCTGTTATCATAAAGCAGAGTTCACATGGTTTAATTTCTACAGAGATAACCTATCCACACATAAGGGCACAGAAATGCTGAAGCATAAGCCTGGAAGAGCAAAGTACTGCTTGAAAAGATCAGAATGTTGCATAAGTTGTAAATAGACCTTTCCCCTACCATATTTTGTTGCTTGAACTGAAGTTTTCCACTGTTGCCATATCCTATTAACACTAGAAAAAAAAAAAATCAGTAAGGAGGGAAGAGAAATATTTGTCAAAGGGGAGCAGCAACCAAAACAAAGACAAGATCCAAACATATAAAGTGCAGTATGTGGTAGGGATACAGTGCAAGTAGCTACCCTGTTCTCCAACATCTAGTCTACATTTTCAACAAGTGAAGAGTGCACTCAACTCCTAATCAGTATCCTGGACTATACAGACTGAATAATCCTGGCTGAAGGATCTTAGAAGAGACTGGGCTTCTGAGTGGGACTGAGAGGTACAAGTGTTAATGGGGTGCAACAAACCAGAGAAGAAGAGAGTCATCACTTTGCTGCTTTTCATGGCCTGAGTAGGCCTGACCTTTCCCTCCCTCTCCAGAACTTGGCATCCAACCCCAGGCTTCCTAGCAATTTGGAGTTACACTTTCAGCTTCTCACATGGCCAGCATCTCAGATCCACTCAAGTTTTCTAAAAGGCTGCAACACCCACAACGTTATTACTCCAAACAAGAAGACGATCTGGGTTTGTCAGCACTAAGATTGTCTAAACATCAGTTCAAGGCTGGAATTACTAGCAGCTTATCCTAGCAAAAGAAGGTTGGATACTGAAGGTGGACTGCAAAGTTGAAAAGATTACAAAATAAAATAGCAGGCAGAGAACTTAAGAGGACTCACTCCTGAGTCCCTTCTCATCACGCCTACATTTTCCCTTTCTTTCTTCAAAAGAAACTCCCAAACTAGTCACAAATCTTTAGCCAGCAATCGGTTTGATAATGCACATTTGCCTCTACCTTGTTCCTTGTGAGCCTGGCTTTTTTCTTTCTTCTTTCAGTACAAGTAAACCATTCAGTGACTGGTGCTGGAACCAATTCAAGGCAAATCAAACCTTTGGGGCATCTCTGGAAAGAAAGACAGATAAAGGGGAGAGGGGAGTTAACTTTCAAGACTATTTAAAAAAACCCAAAACTTTATGAATCCAGTATCACAGGAAATGTTCACTGGATGCACATCCTGTCTCTGGCTCAGTTTAAGATCTCCACAGGGACCAAGCACAGCACATTAATAATCAAGATGACAGAACCAGCATTTACAGTCTTTGTCTGAGCTATATTCCCTACTCTCTTCTTGTCAGCTTGGAAGCTTGCAACAAGTGGGTTGCTTCATCCATCACTCTCTTACATATCCACAAGGCTAGATCCAGCAAACAAAAAACTACTTCAGGTATTTCTCTCAAGCACGACAGTAGGACCACAGTTTAAGTAAAGATGTTTCTAGTTTTCTCTTTTATATACTTTTTCTTTGCCCCAGGTTTCTATTGTTTCAGTCAGAAAGAAGTGACATTGATTTCCAAACACACACACCCCCACCATTCTCTGTATAGCTTTATCCAGGGCATTCAGACTTTGATTTGCAGTGCCAGTGATCACAACTGTAAAATGCAATGACAACCCAGTTCCTTTACCCTTTCTTACAGAAGGCATTCTCCATGCTGTCATTGAAAGAAAATAGTTCTGTGAAAGCCTGAAAGCTGCTTCCTAACTTCCCCCTTCACTTTCCCAAAGATCAGCTGAGAGGTTCTACCTGTCTGAGCTATTATTTGGCTCTTAAAATCAGAATGCAGAGCACCCAGGAACCCTTAACTGCAGTTACCTTCAGCACAATCCTGAAGTGCAGCAGTGGCATAATACCTACTGTACTACCAGGAAGCACAGAGGGTCTGTAGAACTTGCTCAAAGCATTCACAAGACCTGTGATAGAAGTCAGATTCCTGTGCAACCTTGGCAAGTCAGGGGTCTTATCTCTTACAGAACCAGGCAGCACAGGAGCAGGGAAACTTCTTTGTTCTCTCCCCATCACCCTCCTGCTTTTCTATTTTTGATGGATATTTTTGATGAGGGTCATATATTAGGCACTTCTCCAATAATCAGATTTTGTGGACAGGAAGAATCAATGGTTCTGTGTCACTGAAGGAAATGTTTCTACCAGTTCATCAGGTCTAAGAGTAAAATAATTCCCTGCAATGTGCATCCCTCAATCCAGACAAAGGTTCCCCAGTCACAGAAAGCCTGGGAATAGAGAAAAATACCCCTTTAGCAACATCTGGACACCTGTCATCTTTGATCTAGTTCTTTGTGAAATGATAAACTGATGGCAAACATGCAAGAACCTGATTCCGTATAAAATTTGCCATAAAATTTTCATTATACAGAAACTTCTGGGTTTCTGAGTATTCTGTAGTTATGGCAACTTAACTTAAAAAAGTAAGTGTCCTGTCACAACTGAGACCATTCACAATTGTCCTTAGAACTATTCTGTTGTACACTTGCATTTACAGCCGGCTAAGCACTCCCATCAATAGCCCCATAAGCAGTTTTCACACTTGTACTATCCAATTTAGGAGGGAATGTTGGTTTCATCTCAATTATATACTGTAATCCTCTATTTAATCCCTCCTTTCAGGTTTTACTGCAATTTATTCTATTCAAACTCTGCTGTTAAAGATGTTACTGTCCAGTATGGGCATTTGCAGTGCCTTTCTTCTTAGATCACACCGGATCCTTTCTAGGTTATCATAATTCTTTCAGTATTTCTTTACATTTTGGGGGGGGTTATTTTATTTATTACTATTTTTTAACAAATAGAAGTAAAAAAGCTAAGCTAGTTGTCCTATGGGCACCACACCTAAGTAAAACAAGTTTCCTATCCCTTTACATCATCCTTTAAGAGCTCCTCTTCTCCTCCACACCCTTTCTATATTACTCCTGCCTTCTCTCTCAGCTTCCAGAGAACTTTATAAACCAGACTGACTAGCAGTTGCTGCTCTCAAATGTAAGTTACATGATGACTCCCCAGCTGGCTGCTTTTTTCTGGAATGGCCAAGCTAGAATTGTTCTGCTTTTGTGGGGGGACAAGCAGCCTAACCTCTTCTGAAGCACCAACATGTACTGCATAATACCTCAGAAACTAATATCCCACTGACAAATTTGACTGAAGCTGTCCAGCAAGTTTCAAAGCTACTGAGAACCAAAAGATGGACAGAATGACAGCATGGTTGTATGTAATTGTCTTGAAAGAATAGCCTATCTCCTCACAGCAACTCAGCCTTTAGCCATCTCCAGATTCAAGATAATGAAACAGGTTTCATGACATTCCAGTACAGTTAAGAGACACAAGTTTAGAAGCATATGGTCAATCAACACTGATTCTCCAGACTAAAGTAAAAGCCAGTGAAGCTGGTTACTACTCTGCCTGGCGGGTACCTCTCACTTGTGTTAGAGCAGAACAACCCAGCATCCTATGAAAGCCCCACAGTTAGCTTGTTTTGAAGTTTAGAGAATTGTCTCCTCTCCCACCACATCTACAAGATTGCAATGCTTTCCCACAAGCTGGATTTTCACCTTTGCCACCCCTCACTAACTAAATTGACATACACATTCCAGTTGTCATTATAATCCTGCAGAGGAAGGAGGGGGGAGATTTTTAAAGTAAATCCCTCTTTAAGCTTTTCTTAAAAGGTTCAAAATTAGTTCTGAGTTAGCTTTTCATGTCCCTTTTGATTTCTTTCATCTTCTGAAAAAATTACTTGTGATTAACAGACAGAAGCAAGCACTCCAAAGAAAGTAACTCTAGTTGTCTTTAGAACTAACTACCAGAAGCATTCCTAAAACCTCAGTTATTTCTTATGCAAATAATAATGGATAAAAGTCAACCTTATCAAATTAAGGTCATTCTGGTAATGATACCATTCAGGTCTTGACAGCCTCCGCAGGGAAGTCTAGGCTAGTAAAGCAGGATACAACCTGTTGTAATCAAAAGTAGATCCCTTCTAACCTTTCTACACATGGAGTTTGTCTCCTTTGCCAATACCTCTTCCAATCACATGCATCTCAAGAAGGTTTCCCAGGAATTACAGGCTAGCTGCACAGGAAACGGTACAATCACAGATTCAAGATCTATTTTGATTCAGTGCTTTGTAATTGCACAATAAGCACAGCCATAAGGGATAATATGGTATTCAACTGGTTTTTTGAGAGGAGACCTTAGAACTTTAATACTTTTATTAGAAGCATGGGAGTTTACAGTATCCAGGTGATAGCCAAAGGACAACTTACACTTCATTGTTACTTTTTCTTGAAATAAAGTTTTGAAAATTGATCTTAAAGTTATTTAAGAAAAAAAAGTCACAGCAGGAGTAAATAAATCCACTTATGCTGATGATAACATGATACTTTTCCATAGGGATGTGGGTTAGCATAGACACTGAACTGTACCAGTTTCTGACTATGGCAATGTGAAGCTTAACCTCTTCTTGTGTACCTCAAGTAAAGTGAATTTACCTTTCTTGCAGTTTATCACAGCACCACCAAAAGCTTTGGGTATTGAACTTATAGCTAGCAGTCAGTTCTAAGGCAGAAATCACAGATAGCAAAGTGTAGAGCAGTTTCCAGGAAAAGCAGTTGTGCTGCCAGGGCTGAGAAGCATCTTCTTGTAGAAAAGGCATATAGGACAGAACAACAGTGGAAAGAAAAGAAAGGGGAAAAAAAAAAAAATCTACAATTCAAGAAGCAAAAAAATTTTTCCCCTCAAAAGAAAAGATGGAATGAGAGAGATGCTTGGACACTAATAGGCCTAGTAATGAAAGTGGAAAAAAAAACCTGAAATTTTCATTTCTTAACAATACTTGGAAAAAAATTGCACTTAAACAATATCCTTCATAAAAAAA
The DNA here is from genome assembly GCA_024611175.1 of Megaceryle torquata. Classification (NCBI taxonomy): domain Eukaryota; kingdom Metazoa; phylum Chordata; class Aves; order Coraciiformes; family Cerylidae; genus Megaceryle; species Megaceryle torquata. Next base: position 138,347 of record JANIJG010017711.1, on the reverse strand, counting down.
AATCTTGCACTTAAACATTTTCCTTCATAAAACTATAACTGAGAGTGAGGCACTCCCCCAGGCCAACGAGGATGTGAACTTGTGAGGTACCCAGGATTTTGTTGGGGTTTGTAATGCTGCCAAGCATGGAAGACTTCAGAGAGTGGACACTGTCTCTGTGTAATTCCCCTGTTAAGCAGAACTTTAACGCTTATGCAACCAGAGACAGGTACCTCCATCCTTAATCCATTGGTGTTACTCTCCCAAAAGGAATTCTCTGCTTCTTGATAGAGCAGTAATCTTTTATAATCTTACAAGCTCAGGTTACCTGTTTATACCCAGAAACTGTCTCTGTCCTTATCCCCAACTTTCTTTCATGTCTTCCCCCTTGCTGAACAAGTGCATTGTTTTGTGTCTGAGCAGGGGCTTACGGTGTATTTTCTCTTGTGAGTGCTTTTGACCCAAAGGCACATAGTGTACACTTCACTCCAAGCGTGAGCAACGTTTAGCATCACTTTAAAAAGGATGGCAATAAAATCTGTCACTCACAGGAAAAAAAAAAAACAAAAAACTCAACACAACCAAAAAAAACCCCAACAAAGCCAACATAAAAAAAAATTTAAAAAGGCAAACTCCAAATAAAAATTATGAAGAGATAGGGATCAGCACATCTCCTTATATTTATCTGGAGGGGAATTTACAATTCCAGCCAGTTTTGGAATGAGCAAGAGGAACTAGAGAAAAATACAAAGAAAGAAAAGTTCCTTGTAGCATTAATCTCTCTGACTGCTTTGCACATGCTTTGAGGAAGACGCAGGGCAAAATCGTTTCAAGATCACAGCATTTTGAGGCAATAATGTAGCTCATTTTGTCACCACTACAGATGGCAGGCTGTAATGAGCCCACGGTAATGACTACTATAGATATTCTATACACAGATATGTAATGGTGCGCTGCGAGATGTCGGCAATGAAACCAAATGCTGAGAGCCTTGGCTTCAGTTCAGCTTTTGTTACAAGCATGAAGCTCTGAATCTGTTTGCTCAAAGGTGGACAGCAGATTAGTACAGTCGAGAGAATTTGGTCCAGTTTTTAAATAAAGCAAGAGTTATTTAACAGCTCTGTATTGAATCATTTTCTCCCAGGTGAATCTCACAGGTTTCTCCTGAGATGTTACCTTCATTTTTGGAAATGATCTGCCCGAAAGTAAAGGACAAAACTGGACACTGCAAAAACTGGGCCTGCTCAGAGTGCCTTTAGAGCTGATAGAGATGCCCTTTTAGCATATAAAGCCCCACAGAAACTCAGATGAATGTGCATTTGACCTACACACAGTCAGGGCCCCTAAGTATACCCCTAAATGCTACCTATCCTGGCCAGCATCACCAGGACCTGCACCCACACCCTCTGCCCATAAATCTGGAAATATAATTTAAACTCAAGCCTAAAACCACAGTCCACGCCTGAGCTCTGTCACAGCTGTACCTGTTTCCAGTCTTGCATCTGAGCAGCTGTTGTTTAGACTTTATACACTAACCACAGACCACACCTGCTGCTTTGCTTTCCCACAATGATAGCTGGACTGCTCCCATCTTCCAGCTCAGACCAGGACTGAAGGCCCAGATAAGAGGTTAAATGAGGCTCCTGGATGCTTGAGTGAGGCATGGTGAGACTGGCCAGGATAGTTAAAGCTTAATTGGTGCACTCAGGAACCTGAGAAAGCTTGAAAAAAACCACCCAAACCAACAGATATTGCTTATAGTATTTCTAAAGAAGGTATTTCAAAATTATAGTCTCTATGCATATGATAACTTGCTGAAGTTACCATGTTTTCAGCCCATAGGTCATGTCAAAACAAGTATCACCTCTACTTCTTCCATGTTGGCTAGATACAGCACTCCAAGACATCTATCCCATGGAAGAATCAAACAAGATTTAGGTTGACAGCTATGCTTTGTGGGGTGAAAGTCATTCTGAAGGACAAGAGTCTGTCATATGAAGACCTGGCATTTGGGATTCGCAAATGAAGAGAGATCATTTGAATAAACTACCAGATGGGAAACATACTTGTCACAAAGGTCCCCTTAATTGGCTCCAGCTTGAGGCTAATCTGAAAAAATGGGTTTGGACACAGCAACAAACTATCCAATGAGACTCAATAGCAGTGACTCGGGTAACGGCCCAGGAAAAAGCAAAACAAATGTGATGCAAGGACTATAAGGGTGGCTGGTGTCATAAAGCTACAATGGGGAAATGATTCACCTTGTGTAATTTCTGCCTGAAGTGGTGATAAACTTCTAATCATTTGTCACATGAGTAAAATTAAAACCACGAGAGAAGACAAGCTGGCTGAGAAAACTTGGTACAGCTATGAGAATGCATTGCCTTAATACTCAAGGCATCTTCTGCTGCTGACAGTAAATAGTTTCACAGAATCATAGAATGGCTTGAGTTGGAAGGGACCTTAAAGATCATCTAGTTCCAACCCCCCTGCCAGGGACAACTCCCACTAGATCAGGCTGCTCAGAGCCTCAACCAGACTGGTCAATAGAAATAGTTCTAATTTACTGCTTAACCCAAAGAAAACCAGGTGCATTAACCACCCAGAAATGATATCTAAACATTTCTAACATGGGCAAACAGACAAGTTGTTTTCATCATTATGTGAACAAATAAACAAATTTATCTTCTTCTTCAAGCTGCCACAACTTACTTCCAAATGATAGAAGACGAATGGACAAACTTCTTATGCACTACCTGAAATCCTCTTGGGGTAACCACTTTTTCCATCCTAGCATCACCTCACTGTGTTTCAAAGAGCACATTTTTAATAAAGCACTTTTTTCCTGCTGCAGAAAAAGAGCCTGAGACTGTTAAGCCCTAGCTTCTACCTGGAATAGCCCCCAGATATTTGTAGTCCCTCCTGTGTAATAGGTTTTCTATATGAGACTTGTACTATGCACAAAAAAAAAAAAACCAACAACCCTGCACTAATTGGTTTTTATTAGCTTAATAATCTTAACATTTCCTCATCTAATAATAGTTAAAGTGCTACTGTAATGCACTACTAAGTTACTAGTTTATAAAAAAAAAAAAACCAATCAAACAAAAAAACCCCACCAAAAAGTAGGAAAAAAAAAAAAAAGGAAAAAATAAAACCACAACACACACACACAAAATTATAAAGAAATCAAAAAAAACCACAAACAAAAAACAAAAGTAAAACC
>JANIJG010017711.1:97861-125416 GCA_024611175.1 Megaceryle torquata | reverse complement strand
ACATGAGGAGGAACTTCTTTACTGTAAGGGTCACAGAGCACTGGAACGGGCTCCCCAGAGAGGTTGTGGAGTCTCCTATGGAGATTTTCAAACTCCGCCTGGCTGCTCCTGTGTGACCTGTGCTGGACTGTATGGTCCTGCTCTGTCAGGGGGGTTGGACCAAAGATCTCCAAGGTCCCTTCCAACCCCTGACACCCTGTGATACCTGTGAAATTGTTATCATCAAACACCATCAGTCTCATTTCTACATCAATACTCCAGATGAAGGAGATGCACCCCCTTTCTGGACAGTATAAAAATCAGATTGTATTGTCACAATAATATAAATGCCAAAGAAGGTGTTTCCCAGACAGCAGATGGATGACTAAAACCTAACAAAATGATTTATTAAAACAAAGCTCCATCAAAAGCATTCAGAGCCATCAGTGATCAGCACTTTAAAACAGCATAAGCAACACTGACTGCAGCTGCTCAGAAGGTTCCCAGTGTCTCAGATTCACTCAAGGTTCATATTCAAGGTTCTCCTGTGGCCAACACAGTTCTAGGATTTAGCGAGCTGCATTCTGATCTGGTGCTCAAGAAGAAACAAATCACATCACTGTGTGAGCAGCTCTGAAACCAAACCCTTAGAGCATTGCCCATCGTTTGAACTCTCTCACCACATAGTTCTTCAGCAAGTAGCCTTTGTGACTAAAGTCACAGCTAAATACTGTTCCTATTCGTCATTTACACTTCATAGATATAGAGGAGTATAGATAAAAATCTGTTAGTACTGTATGGCACCCAACCACCATTCACTGGCAGTAATTAAATCCTGCTGTAAAACTGCTACAAATATTTCTCAAAAGCAGGAACAGATGTGGGTTTTTTTTTTTTTTTTGCAACCAAGCAATGACGAAAATCTGACAAGCTCCATAAACCAAAGACGTGGGCACTTCAGAGAAAACTTCCTCTATGATTTTGCTACCATGCTGTCTCAATTTGCCAGCAATATTACAGAGATAAAACACGAACATTTTCTGGTATTATTATTCTTTGTCTTTAGTAACACAATAAGTGTCAGAGGAACTGCGGAGTAAAAAAAAATAATCATCGTAATAAGGAAGCACAAGGCTTACAAATTTACATTTCTGTTTCCAAACCATAATAAATTAACACAATCACTCAGACTTAGTTACGATTCACAAATCATATCCTCATGTGGCTTTTATAAACTATAGCTGGCTAATTAATATTGGTACTTATAAACATCTCCTGGTTATTCAGTACTACCAATTTTGTTTTGGGTATTTTATTTGTTTTTGGGGTTTTTTTTGGTGGGTATTGAAATTCAATTACATCAGAGGAGTTGTTCTAAGAGGTGCCGAAGCTGTAAGACCTCAAGGGGGGTGTGTGTACATTTTGCATTTGCCTGGGTCAGACCTGCTGCAAAGAGAACCTTGCTCTGTCCTTCAAAACACATCACTAAGCCACCCTGAAGAATTGCTTTTCCAGAAAGCAAACCTCCCCTCCAGTTCCAGAGTGTGTATATTCACCTCAGAGTTGTCACGATAGCTTGTCAGGAGGGTGAGATGAGAGAGCTATTTGATCTGCAGGGCTGTAAATTGATAGCAGAGATACCATGTTCCATCAAGAGGCACGGTAGTGACTGAAGAGCAAAATTTTCCATCGAGCTGGCTTTAATCTGGTGAAATGGAGTTAAAACAAAGAGGGACAAGACAGAGACCAGATTTCTGAGAATGCTCAGCACCCCCAGCTGGGGTAATATTTTTAGAGAAATGGCTCGGATCCGAGATAGGCACCTGTAAAAACAAAGGGTTCTGCTGGGTGTCAAGAATTTATGAAAACTGGGCCACTTGGACTAAATGTCTTAACAGCAGCTGAGCTGCCTAGAAAATGTGACACATAAATTACCCAGAAAACATAGTGCCTGCATAGGTTCCTTACTGAAAAGCACGATGACACCAGCTACCACTTACTTAAACTAGTGCATTTCATTATGTCAGGGCAATTGCTACCCTGGTACATATCTTATTAGCACTTATTTATTATCAATGTTAAGGAGGTTAACTGCACTGTTATTTCCTCTGCTACCAGGCTTTATTGCGTGTCCGAGGCACAGAGTTCTGACTAAGCTCAGGCAGCAAAGGAAATAACAGAGGCCGTGGCTTAACAATAAATATCCTCTAAAGGAATATAGCAATCAGGTAGGGAAAAACAAAGCAAATTTCCTCTGAGGAATATCAAGAGAGGAAACCTAGAGCACCCGCTCTGATGAGAGTTAGATGAATAACCCACAAAGGTCATTTAGCCCAGAAATGGAAATGGAATCTCTTTTTTGGTTTGTTTTTTGGTTTTTTTTTTTTTTCTTTTCTGTTGCAAAATATCTGTAGAGAGTGTGATCTTCACTTGCTTGGCAAATTCCAGTATTCTTTGATTTCACATCTGGGTTGATTCCTATCAGATGCTGAGAAAAGTAATTTCTCATTGTACAAGTAGCATTAATTAGTTGCTGCCTGGTCAGAAAAGTTACCTTCTACTCCTGCTGATCTATCACTGCATGACCTCAAAAGCACTTCCACTACTGATACTCATAGTCAATCAGAGCATTCACATGTTTAAAAGCTTTCCCATCACACCTTCAAATGCTTGCCAATGTAATTACAAGGGAAAGTGATACCAATAGATGTCCATCTCTCAGAAGAAAATTGTGCAGGGGAAAAAAGAAAGTATTGCATTAGTACTGCCATTTTTGGGTTATTCACCCACTTCACGGGAACTCTGGTACAAGAAAAGAGTACAACACTTAAGATACCTGCAGACTAGTAAAGATACAGTAAATAAACCATAAAAAAAAAAAAAAGGACAAAAATAGGGGGAACAGCTAGAACATTAAACAAGCAGTAAACCAACAGCTGTGATTTTCTGTACATTTCCAAATGGTTAATGGTGAGCATTACATACTAAATTCCTTTACATATTGTTAAAATTAGATTAAATCACACAGATTTTTGCAAACCAGTCTTGAAGAGGAAAGGAAAGCATGGACTCATTTCACAAACTCCACGGCTTATTTACTTTCTTGCAGCTTTCTGTGTTTGCTGAGACAGAAATGACCATGTGACACACAGATGGGGTATCAGAGCACCCACCTCTGGCTGCTGTTTCTGGATAAAAAATCATTTTCCTTTATGTTGATACTGGGAATGCTGCAACCCGAAGTGCCTATCAACCAGCAGTTGATACAATGACTGCTTTAGCTGTTGCTTTTTACCTAACGTAACGCTGGGGAATATATTTGTTGGATTTATTGTAACACACTCAGAAAACACCTTTAATCTTCACTCCTCTCAGCGTGACTCCCTCAAATCCGTGCACATGGATATCTGTGGATACCTTTTGTATGTAGGCCTGTAAAATAGCTCTTCACTTCCAACATTGCTCTCATCACATCCTAGAAGGAATATAAACCCGAGCAAGTCCCCCTGTCTGGGGAGAAGCACCAACTGCTTGGAAAGCAGATGGACAGCCCCAGAGGGACATGGGGATCCAGAGCCTGTGCACCCACTCAGCAAAAAGAGCTGAAACAGAGGAAGGGCAGCATCCCCTTTACCTTCAGTGAACACCCAGTGCCATTTGCTGAACACCATGTTCTCCTGAGCGCTGCTGCCAGGTTTTCATGACTTGGGTCAGTTTTGTGGTACTAATACAACTTCCCAAACAGCTATTATCACTTAAGAAAAAAAAAATTAATTTCTAGGCTTGAGAAATAAGGATGCTTTGTGCAGACAAAACCATCCCTCACCTTTCCTTTGTGTTTCACACCCTGTCAGCAGTCAGCAGTCGACAGACTCTTCCAAAATGGTGGGAGGCGGGTTTTGGCGGGAAGCACCTGCCTGCCCCCAGAAAGCTTTTTGCGGAAGTTCTGACTGTACTTGTTAAGCCCAAACCAGAGAAATTCACCCCCCGCCAGCAGTTAAAATACAACTCACAGCAGAACTTGGCTCTGTGGGAGGAGGCACTGGGTCCCCTCGGCACCACAATGGGTCTGCAGCATGTCGCTGAGCCTCAGGCATGGGCCGGCAGCCATGGCTGACCTGGGCAGCCCTGTCTGGGGCATCCGCCATTCCCTTTCTGACCAGAAAATTTCCACATTCAGCTTTGTTTGTTTGCAGTAGAAAAAATTTCTCTCAACTCCACCAGATTTTCTATCTTTTGCCTGTCAAATCAGCTGGGGTGAGGGCCCGAGGGATGTGACAGGGCTCTTGACTTGGGGGACTGCATTCATGTATATAAATATCTGAAGGGTGGGTGTCAAATCAAAGATCTTTTCTGTAGCCCAGCAATAGGACAAGGAACAATGGGTATAAACTTGAGCATAGAAGGTTCCACCTCAACATGAGGAGGAACTCTTTTGCTGTGATAGTGATGGAGCCTGGAAGAGGCTGCCCAGAGAGGTTGTGGAGTCACCATCTCTAGATATTTTCAAGACCTACCTGGATGTGTTCCTGTGTGACATGCCCTAAATGACCTTGCTTTGTCAGGGGGGTTGGACTCTTTTCTCCGACCTTTTCCATTTGGCATCTGCAGGGCTGGCTGATGTTACACCAAAAGCTGCAGTGGAGATGTTGCTACTGCTTTTGCCCTTTCGTCTGCATAAGTCAGAGGTAGTAGAGTCAAAAAAATAGCGCACAGGTCATTTGGGCAATCCCTGCAGGAGAGAGAAGATTGCTGTCCATCACAGGTTTATTGGTTCTTTAATTAATACCTATAGGATCACTTCTCAAGAATACCCCCTCCACCCTCACTTGCTTGGTTATTTGAAAGGCTGAAGGCAGTCCAGAATATTTTCCCTAACATTCAAATTAGTTTATTTCTATGTTCATTCTACTGTTCCTAATTATATCATAGCTTCTATGGTGTGACTGAATACTTGGTTTCCTTCTATATACATCAATTACATTATTTTGCATTATTTTGCTACTTAGCTGGTATCCTGCTAAGCAGGAAATATTTACCAGAATGCCTTATATTTACCTCTGCACAGAAGTCCTTCCAGGACACTTTATTTCCCTGTTATCAGTATTTTTCAGGTCACTGACACCTTCACATGATATCCCAACCTGAAATACAGGAGAATACATGCAGAGGTATCAGGGCCCCAAGATACCACTAGGAAAGATTGAGGGCAGCTAATCTGGGGAAAAAAACAGATGGCATTAAACCCCCAAGGAGTTAAAGCAAGAACCAGCCTATGGTTTATTTGTTCCAGGACACGTGCCAATGAATACAGCCCCAAACCGTGCCAGCCTTTCTTCCTCTTATATCCCATTGCAGATCAAAGATAATTTTATTAAAACAACCAAGCCCAAGTCTTTTTACTACATCATTTCTTGCTATATCCCTCCCAATTTGGAGCACACTGTAGGTAGGTTTTATTCTCATATATATTCGATTGTGTTTTCCCACAGTTTATTTATTTCTCTTTTTTTTATTATTATTATTTTTAAGCTCAGGAGTCAAATCTACCTGTGGAATTCATAGTTTTCTCTAGATAAATCAAATTTTATCCGGTATAGACAAAAGTGGAGTAGGGTGGATAATGAAAAAACACTCAAGAAATAAAGAAATCTCGTAAGAACAATCCTTCAAATATAAACACAAAGATGCTCCAGTTATCCATTTTTCTACAAATGCCACTGAAACTGAGTTTTATAAGACTTTGTGGTAATTTGTGGGCATAGACTCATGCAGAGCAGTGCAGAAGTCAATTCCTTTGACTTCGGGACTGAATACAAAGAGAACAAACAGCCTGATAGAGACTGCCAAGTATGGAAATAGTTAACTAAAGTGCAAGCAAAATTCATGAAACATTCAAGCAAATCACTTTAAAATATGAATGAGTTTTAAAAATAATCAGAGGCTGTATCCAAACACTGTAAAAAAAAAAAACCCAAACATACTGTTCCTGGAGATTTACACACTTTCTTCTGTGGGAGGGTAAGTTGGGCTATGCAGTGCTAGACAACAATCAGATGAGAAGTCTTGTGAGGTGTGACAGGATAAGACTGGAGAATAATCATTGGATTTACTTGTTTTGGATGGAGAAATAGATAGGAGGAAAATCCTATTGCAAGTCTGGAAAAGCCATCCCACTAGGGACTTTCTAACCATAAGAGATGCCCAGACAAAGGCCATTATGCCAAGAAGCACAGAGGTGCTCAGCACCTCATTCGACCCTGCAGCTCCCCCCATCACCTTTCTTCTGCCTGATACAGAGGGGTGGAGGAAAACCCTGCTTTGGATGAAAGCAGCTCAAACATATTTCTAGATAGATGCAGGGCCCAGATTTCCATATTTATTCTCTTCAGGATGCCTGTGCTCTGCTTACCTCAACAAGCTGCTGGACTTCATAGCTCGCTTGCTGCAAACAGATGCCACGCAGCAGCTGAAATCCTGTTTTAAAACAACAATTCTTTCTGTGGTAGAAAAAACAAATTTGGAAGCAAACCATTCTGTTGGATTCAAGGCTTTTCTTCCAACAGAAGTAGCCCAGATGTATCCCAAGTCCCAGCCAGTGTATGGGTAGAGTGATCACATTACCATTGCTCTCCTTCCCTGTTTAAAAAGGACACTGGATATGGAGAACGCATCTCTCAAGCCATTATGGATACTATATGCTGTAACAGAACACTATTCCAGTGACATCTCAAAGGGCACATGAGATGTGACTTTCTTGCCATCCTTAGGTGACCACTGTTAAATAATGCATGGGCAAGTGGGTGGATTGCCACACAAGGGAAAAAAATAGGGTTTTTTCAGTGACTTTCAGTGTTACCTCATTGAAACACTCAAAGACCTTATTTATTTAGGTGCTTTTAGAAAGTGCCTGAACCCCCAGAAAAGAATGAACCAGTGTTGTCTGGAAAAGCAGCTCCTGAGCTCAGGTAATATTGGCTTTAATGGAGCTGTGCCTGCTTTCAAGATGTGTCCTGCAATTTTCTGTCTTGCCAGCCTAGTGGGAGTGCTTTGCATTGCCACGCAGGTGATTCCAGGTTTGATTTTCATTTTGACTTCCCCATGTCAGAGGAAGGTGCCAGATCTGCTAGTCATCACAACCTCATCCTCACTCCCAACTGCATTCCCATCTCATATTCAGCCTTAAAAGACCAGTGTACCCCAGTGTGAGGTCAAATTGGCAGGGGCTGTAGGAAAAGGCCTGGCAGGATGCGGAACACCCTGCTCATAACAATCCAGAATCTGCCAGTTACTGGAGCAAAAAAGAAAAGCCCAGGAAAACTGAAGCAGCTCTCAACTCGTTTCAGGACCTGCCTTTCTCTGCACAATACAGGGCTGAGGAAATCCCTGCTTGGAAGCCCAGTTGATAGCATGCAGATAAATCACATGGGCGTGCAAGAAAATAAGTCGGTGCACAAATTGTTTAAGCTGCGTTATGCATTTCCCAGCACAGGCTTCCTTCACTTTAATGCTGACAAGCTGTTGATTTTTTTATTTTTAATTCTGAACTGGAATCCCGTTTGCTATCCGATTCTAAATATAACAAACAGTCTGCTGTTTAACTTCCAATTCCATATCACTCATGCAAGTTGTAAGTTTAGTCAGCTTAGTATCTCTGAAATAAAATATTTGCCAGCAGGAAAATGAAAGGTTATCTCATATTAAATAAATATGGAGTGATATGATTTGCTAGTGAAAATTCCAGCCAGATGACTGGTGTTAAGCTTGTAATACCATTAAACAAATCCACATGCATAAAGGATTTCTCAGCCCATTTCAAGCAGTAAAAATGCAGGAGGAAAGATACCCTTATGATTAAGGCACAGGTTCATGATCCTAAAGATGTGACTTCTGCTCCTGGCTCTGTCACATACTGTCTGGGTCACCTTTAATAAAATCACTGCCTCTCAGCATGTCTCCATTCCTACTTTGTAAATGGGGGATAATGAACCATTCTCTTGAAATAAAGAGCTGAGAGTATCTTTGGGAGAGAAACCATAACTGACAAGTTGAAATAACACAAGAGGAGCCTCAAAGAAAGACCTAGAATTTCTGACATCTTCATAGAACTGCCATATAAAACTAGTGAGAAAATTACCACTGTTTTCATCTGGGGAGGAGGTGTTGCTAACTGTGGAAGTTATTAAAAAAGTCATTTAGGAGCTTACTTTCATGCATTCCCAAACATCACTTTCGCAGACACCCTGATCCACTCTGCTTCTGCCCTTCTCTGAGAACCAGCCCTCCTCCTCCTCCTCCTTTCCCTGCCCTCCCCTCAGGTCCTTTACCTCAGTCTCCTTCCTCTGTTTCCATTGCTCTCTTCTCAAGACTGTCAAGGCTACAAGAGGCTCACGTTTCAGAACTTCTGACGCACTCAGAAGCCATAAAAATAGGATGTCTGCCTTCTGCAGAGAAGCAGATAATCATTCATTTTTCTTAGGGCAGCATTTTTATAAGAACTTGCTTTAATACACCTTGTCAGCTACTGGCTCAACAAATCTGTGAGAGGGAAATGCTGTTACCAAAAATATCTTTGACAATCTGAGTCACCTCCTTTTTCCACTTTTTCTTTCTTCTTTTTTTTTTTTTTTTTTTTTTTTAATTTTTATTTTTTATTAATTTTAGGAGGAGGAACAGAAAACCAAGCCAAACCCTTTGCTTACTTGACAGACACGCTGTAGGAAAGAAAAAGTATCTCCAAAGATGAAACCCTGCTGAAAGATGATACAAGACCTCAGGAGGAGAGCGAGCAGCAATAGGCAGCACACAGGGAAACAAGCCTGTCTTGGCTTCTTGAATCGACAAACTGGTTTCTTGCAATAATTATGAATCATCATAAACTTCAAACTTCCAACTCATTATATGTTATTAACTGTCAATTCAGCTCTTCTCTTTCTAGTCTTTTGTCTCTCGGGAGAAATGGGAAAGTACTTCAGAGCTTCTTTGGAACCTGTGCTTTACGGTCGATTGCTTCAGTGCTATCCCCAGGAGCGTCCAGTTACCATCTCAGACAGCGTTAGGACTCAAATTCAGACTGGTATTAGCAATTCTGTTAATCCATCTGTGCTGCAGATTGTAACTGCACACACTAATAAGAAAGCTTTATAACCAAACTATGCTTTCATGTATATTCTTCTATTCTGAGCTTTTGAGGGCAGGTAAAACTGTGGCTTTGTTTTCTTGACATAGGAAATAAAATATTTACTAAGCAAAGGTAAGCCTTCCTGGGAAGGCACATTGTTAATCATCAAACCTCACCCTTCCTCTGGAAAAACCAATGCCATGGAGCAGCCAAACTTCTGTTTCAGGTAGAACGAGGCACGACCAGGGTCACAAGGCCTCCTGGAGCTGCAGCAATGTCTACAGTCTGTCTGCAATCTGTTGCATCATCTAAGTCAAACGTACAAACCCAAGCAAACAAAAGCTATTATTTCTACTACAAGTGAATGTATTCTCTTTAGAAAATAACTGCCGATAAGTTGAAGGTAGAGCCTGTAAAATTTGTATTTTAAAAAACTTGTCACAACACATAGGCTCACAAAAGACCCTCTCTTGACAGTGAGGTCAAGAAGGAAAGAGCAAGACACAAGCCCCAGATCTTAGATGAATTTAAGCATCTAACCCCTAAAAGTAGGAAATTCAAGTGAGGTTCCTAAAATCATAGAGGCGCCCAACCTGAATTGTTCAGGGATGTAAAAAGATGTGTTTCTGATGAGAGAAACCATCTAGGTTCTTTCACTACCCCTGTTGCTTTGTAACTCTTCAATACCATTAAGTGTTCTTGGTGCGGACTTGATGGGAAACCCCTTGAAGGAGTTGTAAAGAGCCTCATGGACTTAATTTCTTTGCATCTTGAGTGAAAAAAATACAACTCTTGAAAACAGCCTCTTTAGAAAAAAATATTAAACTTAATTACAAGCACTTACCCTGTCCTTTTAAAACGAGCAGCGGCATAAAGCACTCAATCCCCCAAACAAAAATGCAAAAATCCCCAAAAAAGCCCCACAAAACCTCTTTAGTTCCCAAAGGCCATTTTGCAAAGTAACACGTGAAAATGCAGAGAGCTGTTTGGAATAGGGACTATGGATTTTAAAATTACAACTAGAGCAACGCTCTTTGGGCCAACGGCATGAGCATGGCCATCTGTCTACAGACCAGGGAACGGAAACCTGGTTTACAGGCAGCTTTACTGGACAGGCAATTTCTGTTACATCAAGGCCAAGATGAACCTTTATCTTTCATATGGTATTCATTAGTTCAGACAGCCCATAACACAGCCCAAACAGCAAACACGAGCTGCAAGAAAGCATCACTGGTTTGAAAGTGTTGACACAATTAGTCAAACCTCTTCATTTCCAAGCCTGTATTGATCTGAACCTAAATATATCCCCAAGCCAACGTAGCTCCGACGGTATGCGACAAAACGCTGCGCTCGGGTGAAAATGGAGCAGAAATGAAGCTGGTTTATCTCATTATCAGCGTGCGCTTCAACTGTATCAGGTCACAGCCCTGCCCACCTGTCCCAACACTTCTGTAATTGATTCCTGCAAGGCCTCATACACTGTGGCTTCCAGTTCCATTTAAATGCAGATGGGGACTAATGGAAGGGCTGCACGTTTCTGAACAGAAACTCGGGGAACATATTACTTGCCTATTCAGTGATCTGAATGCTTTTATTCTTTTCCTTCACAGGCTGTATTTTGTTGTGTGTATTTTTTGTAATTTTTTTTTTTTTTTTTTAATTTAACAACACGGTTGGTTTTTTCCCCACTCTCTGTTAAAAGAGGAAAGGGGGAAAAGAGCTAATTATATCTGAACTGAAGTGTAACCACGGCCCTATTAAATAGGTAGCAGTTATGGGCTATTGATCGCAGTTCACAGGAAAAGCTTGTCATGTAGTGTCAAGAGGTTAATGTAATTACAAGAGCGGGCAGCAGGATCAGCTGTGTCCTCGAATAGGCGAATAACTAAAAGCTGCTTTAGAGACACATAATGTTGTCAAAGCATAAATAATTCATCCCAGCATTCGAGAAGAAATTACTGCTCTGTTCCAGCGTATTATTCAGCCATTAAAATCCTGCCCTTGTAAAGTCTTTTGATGTAGTCATATTTTCAGTTCTAAGAGCAGTTTTGGAGCATTCAGCTTTTATTAAGCCTTATATTGTGCAGTTTTCAAAGTATTAAAAGGGATATGAAATAGACTTACAATTTGTTTAATAACTGCATTGCGATTCAGATAAGAGGGAGAGAGCCGGGTGGATTTATGGAGTGCCTGTGCAGCGGGAAGAGGAAACCGTGGCGCGATGTGATGGAATTTTTTAACCCCCCTAAGCTGGCCAGAATTAAGTGGGCTCCAGCTATTTATTAGCACCGATAGCTGCAGCAGCCTCCCAGCGTTTGGTGACCCCTTTCTCGAGAGCCAGCTGAGGAGGAGGGCACTGGGCAGTATCAGTGTGTCCGGCTATTCTCATGTTACAGCCTCTTCACTCCAGCTTTTTGTTTGCCCTTATTAAAGCCTGTGGCCATCTGATACTGAACAGCTTCCACTCTTTGCATCTGTAGCCTCAGCTGCATCTTGCCATCGGTTTGCAATGTCTACAGTTGTTCTCTTCTACTGTCAGGAGTTATGGTGCTAATTTTTGTTACTGAATTACAAGGAAAAGACCCCAAGCAGTTGCTACCAGTACCAGCCTGTGGCTAGCCCCATGCAGATGGGTAGTTTGGAATGAGAGAAAAGAGCGAGGAAGTTCAGGGTGTCACAAGGAACTGCTACCTTCTCAACCCTCCCATCCCCATACCAAGCCCATCTCAGCCCCTTCTGCTACGTAGCCAAAGCCTAAACAAAGCTCCCAGTTGACACCTGCAAATAAAGGAGAGCTTTGGGGTCTCAATCCATCCCTTCAGAAACTCAGGGCTGCTGTCACCGTGGCCATGTAGGTAAAGGGAAAAAAAAAAAAAAAAAAAATCTGAATTTCAGTGTCAACAGAAGTTCTGCAAGAACACTGCCAATGTCAGGAAGCCCATCCTGAGCTTTCAGATAGCCGTGCCTGTGGACCACTGTCCGTTTCTCATAAAATAAACCAGCAGGCTGTATTTGGTGTACAGTTACAGAAAACAACCGTAGAATGAAATATTACGGCTCTCAGATAGTGCAGCGATTGACAGCAATTCGATGAAGAAAGGAATACAATTTTAGTTATAAAGTCAGTGCAGGAAAAAGAAGGAAAATAAGTCAGGAACTAAAAGTAAAGCTGAGAAGACCACAACTGCATGAAGTAGAAGCTTAGAAGCAATTTCAGGGGAAAGATTCACCAGCAGAGGAAAAAATACAGAGAAAACGTGAAGAAAGCAAAAAAAAAAACAAAACAGATTCTCTGTTGCCTTTTGCCTTACGAAAGCCCTTCAAACACTGCTGTTTTGGCATAGTGGTTACTCCTCTGGCTTATTTTCAAGAAACAAAAATACAAGTGAAGTCCTGCCAAAAACTGCTATTCTAATTTTAAATCAACTTTTGAAGGGGACATCACCCAAAAGTTCAACATTTTGCCAGAAGCACCTAAAGAAACCACATCTCCGACAAAGAAAATCTAATTTTTATCCAATCATTTCTCTCCAGCAACAACAACAACAAAACATTTTCAGGACAGAAAGACTCCTCACCATGAATATCCTCATCTCTGAGCCACGTATATCCAGCTTTTCCATGCGCCTGTGTGCAGAAGTTTGCTGTGTTGTGAGGGGAGTTTGTCTTGGCTTTGTGTGTATCTGCGTGGTGTTGACAGTGGGATTTCGATGTTTCTTGCACTATTTCATTCAGATCCTGAGGAACAGAGCCAAGCTTATTTCCCAGGGAAGTTGAATTTAGGATCTTAAATTCACCCTACATGAGCAGGGTAATTAGGAATGCGTTCATATCCTGCACCCACAGTGTACAACTCCACACAGCTAAACAGAAGAGGAGGCAACGTTTGAAACTGCAAAACCAAGCCTGAATAGCAACCTAAACGTAGCTTTCTAATGGTTCCAAAGTTACAAACCATGGAAAAACATGAAAGATGCAAAAATAGGAGATATATGCTGTTTTCCTGTCCCTTAGAGTTTGTGTGGGCCTGTGGCAGCTCCGAAGTGACACCAGTGTGCATAGGAACAGCTGAAGACCAGTCCCACATTGACTCCATCAGGTGGAGGTTTAGCCCAGCCGAGGACATTTTTGTCACTCACCCCCTCTCCAGTCAGCTCACCTGGTTCACACCTTGCAGTTGTATTTGGCTTCCTTGAACTTCCCCTGTGATAAGCAAGGATCAAGACCTGCTTCCTCCACACGCCATGTATGAGATCTCTGCCTGTGCTTCCGTGCTTGGCTAACAGCTCAGTTGTCTGCCGTGACCACATGCAAACACATTATTCATTGCCATAGGCTGGATGTAAAGTCCAACTCATTTTAGGAGATGAGCCAAAACCCAAAGTTTTCACCTGGCTTGGGTTTGAAAATTTGGCAATTCTGCAGTTTGGAATAATATCTATGAAATACATAAAGTACAAAAATTAGAGAATTAAGCTTCTTCAGAAGGTTTTTGAGAGTCTTACAAGGAAGCTATCGCCACGTTTCTTGTTCAGATAACCATCCAAACCCCATCCCTCCCATGGAGGAGCACAGGCTGAGACGGGTTCTTTTACTGGTAAGAGATTCACCCGGTGACTGGAGAAAACACCGCACAGGTTAAAATCCTTCCTCTTTTGAAGACAAGGAGAAAACTCCCAGTAGGGCTGGGGTTTAACCTGAGGATCCTCACACTCAGTCCTCTGCCAGTGTTAGAGGAGTTCGGCCAATTAACACCAGGCAAGGGCACAGCCCTTTCATTCTACCCCACAAGCAAAAATATCCATTGATGTTTTTCCCAGCCAGCACTCTGCCAGTCTTTTTCTCCCCAGTTTTCCCTCCATCTCCCAGCTCTTCACATTTCCCAGTTCTGATGCCTGACTTGCAGATCCCTCTGAACCCTCAGAAATATTTGCTCTCTAAAAAGTAATAGAAAAATATTTGGAGTTTTGCTTTGTCAGGAATCTGCTTTAGCCCCGTCCAATTAAAACAAAGATAAAAAGCAATCTCCTCATCTTCAGTGAGGAAGGAGCTGGGGCTTTGAAAATATACAAATCAAGTGAAATAACAGCCCAGGCTGCCAGTCCCGAATCAGATGTGCTCAGAGGGACGTAAACGATGTGTTCCAAACACCCCCTTCACATCTCAGGCCACATCCAGGGACATCTCAGGTCCACTGTTCACATCCTGAGCTCTAACACACAACAGACTTCACGTTCTTAGATTATCTTTTGTTCCAGTAATTAGTAAATACAGTTGTGCCTTTGTAATTCCTCAGAACGAGTGAACATTGTTGATTTGTGACTTTTTTTTTTTTTTTTGCGATGCCTAAAAAAAAAAAAAAAAAAAAAAAGAGCAAATTCTCCTCTCTGACAAGCTTTGCAACGTGCTCTAGTCCACATTTTTCTGTTACAAGTTGCTCCCTCTGCTCCTTTCCCCCTCCTCTTTCTTGGCTCCCCTTTTGTTTCTCAGCCTGGCTGCCGCTCTGCCCCAGCCGCCGCCTTCTCCTTTCAGACAAACTTTTCCCAGCCTGGAGCCCAGGCTGAAGCAAAGACAACCTCCTAACTCATCGGGGCTGCACAGATTTATACCTGCTTGCTCTGAACTCAAGGGCTGTAAGACAAACGGCACCAGCCTGGTGCTATTTCATGCCAGGAACACCCCAGCTGACTTCTTAAGCCATCTTTAAGGCTCCTTTGAATGTCGAGAAATCTGGCCCTTAGAATATGAACAGGGTTTTTCAGTTTTGAGTGTGGTTTTTTTTTCTTTTAAAGTACGGGTGCTTGCTGAGAAAGTTTGATTCAGGCAACATAAAATAAAAAAAAAATAAAATCCTGTGCAACTCAGCTGCCCAGTCACACGCTGAATTTCAAACAGCAGCGAATCGAAGAGGACAGTTCATGAGCTGAATGCTGGGCTGTGCTCTTCAGCAAAGCCATGAAAGCAATCCCGTTTGGTTTACAAAACGAGATGACAGCCAAACAAAAAGAGCAGCACCATATATATCAAACACCATCCGCAAATGAACATGCAGCTGAAATGCAGCTGCTTCAACTGGGTTCTACTTGAACCAAAGCCCCAGAACACAATGCAGAGGCCAAAGAGAAAAGAAATAGCTGCAAAATGAAACAAATGAAGCACCGCGGCTCCGATCCCACCAGTCCAACGCTGCCTGAGGTAAATTCCCACCCTCAAGTCACCTCAGCTACAGGGATAAATGCTAGTTCATGCAGTTACATGTGGAAGAGGTTTGGGGCTTCTTTTGGCACAGACTCAGACTTCTTTACAATGAACACAATTTGTTCACAAATAAGACCTCCAGTTGCTTGGTTTAAGATTCCATATGCTCTTCCTGCTGATAATGAGATATTAAAGATTATGAGATGAACCAACATGTCATTCTGATTCAAAAAGGTAAGCTCATAAATCCATGGAAATCCCTCTTTAGTACAAGCAGGAAGGGCTTAGCAGCAGCACAAGTTGGTTTGACAGTCAATAAAAATTAGGACCAATAAGGAAGGGGGTGGAGGAACAATAGATTTATATCCCACCGAGAAAATAAGATTTAGTGTTACAAAAATCACCCGTTGCCTTATCCTGTACTAGGAAGCTGTTTCGGTTACATGGACACTAATAATTGCCCGGGCAGTCCTGCGCCTGTGGACACCACAGCTTCTCAGTCACACACGGGGACCAAAGTCACCCTCAGACCATGGAACACAGGGAGAGAAACCAGCGTGGTGTTGAACAACTGCTTTCTTTGTGAACAAAGGGAGGAATCATCCCAGTATCCGACAGTACAGTGTCTATGCTTCCTCTGCAGTTTCAGGAGAGCTGCTTTTCATTTATTCCTGAAATATGCTTGCATCCGTACTTGGTGCTGTAGCGATGATGCTCTCTGGATGTGTGTCCTCAGGACCAGCACCAGCCTCTCCAGTCCTGTGAGGAGAGCAGGGCTGCCAGGAAATCACAATGCTTTTGAGACTTGGGAAAACAGAAAATGCTCACCTGTGGCAATTTAAGAGCGAGGGATGAGGGAGGTTTAATGATGGAAAAGAAAAAAACTGACACAACTGGGAGCCGGAGAATAGGAACCATGAATAAATATGGGATGAGCATGGGAAGGAAGCAATCAAAAAAACCCCAAACCCAAACGATAAACCAGGACTTTATCAGCCAGACTTTGACTGGACGTTGTCTGCTTCAAGACTGTGTGCCGAGAGACAGAAGACCCAAGCACAGCTGAAGAAACCCAGTACTGGCCCTGCTGATAACAGCGTGTGGAGTAATAATTACTAATTAATGTAATTTTTCAAATGAAATCATGCAGGTTTCCTCGAGAGAAAAGGAAAATTTCAGGTAAGATCTGCCAAGTCTCCCCTGTGATTCTGCTGACAGTCCAGCCGAGGCCCTTGCTTTATTTATTGCTCTGTCTGGTTTCTCTGATCAACTCAATACAAATCTGAGCTCAGGCCCAGAACTGGCCGTATGTGCATCTGGAACACAAACCGACCCCTTTCAGCTTTTCTTCCTCCACTGTGAATAACAAAAGCTTATTTCAGCTGGCTCCATGCTTGACAACAATTAACTTTGGGAGGAGGGAGTGGAGACCATATAATTTTTCAACAAACTGCTAAACTATAAGCTAAAAAAAAACCCCCTAAATAAAATACTCCCTTGCTTTCAGTTCAAATAGAAACACAAAAACCCAGCATGATTTTGCCAGTGATTCCGATTTAAGCCTCTCTTGTTTGCTGTTTGCTGCTTTCCCCCGACCCTTTAGCAAGCAAATGACAAGCGAAAGGCTTGCTATGGTGCAAAACAAACAGACCTACCACAAAAGCACCAGCCAAGACACCAGATCTGTTGCTCCCCAGCTTCTGAGCCCAGGAAGGGTGTCCCTTGGGATGCTCCAGGACTCTCAGGGCTCGGGTGCATCCCTGGCTGGATCCCAGAGCACACTGTGGTCAGGAAGCTTCACCGCTTCCCCACTTAATTCACAGACAGCATTTGCATCTCCTGATAGTGTAACGACTCCCAGCCCTGCTACCCAGCCCAAAGAGGCAAAACCAACCTTGTACCCTCAGGGAACTGGCTCCTTGGGAGTTCCTTCTCCCCTTCCAAGCAGCTGCTGGGGAGCCAAGAGCAGGGGAGCTTGTGGCTTGCACTTAAAAGAGATACCCAGCAGCTGGGATCCACCTTGGGGAATTCCACAGCTGGCCAAGGCTAGATACACGTGGACCATTGGTGGGCTTATACACCCTGCAAAGGGCATGCTGAAGCCAACCAGTTATGTTTACCAGCTTACATATTGCTGTGACTTTTATAAGAACTAAGAGTTGGGGGGGTATATTAAAACACTCACAATACATTTCTTCTGGTTGTCAGAGAGAAGAGGCTGCACCATGCAGAGAAGTCTGTGCTTTAGGAGGAAGTTGATTGCTCCCGAGGACTCTGATCACTTGTAGCAAAAATGCCCATGGGTTCAGAAGCACTTTTAAAATGTTCTTCGTGGGTGCCACGAGAGCCCTGGTCACAGCTCATCACCAGGCACGTCTGAAAGCCGAGAGTGATGAGTGAGCCCTGCTGAATGAGGGCTCCTACCTTTGGATCTGAGTCACCTTCTGGCAGGTTGCTCTGTATCATTCCAAAGCCTCCCTGTGTATTATGCGCCTTCGTTGCCAGCTGGAGTTGTCTTATTGCGTTGAAAATAAACAACAAAGACATGAACAATTTGCCCTAGAACAGGCACTGGCAGCAGTGCTGCTGTGGAAATCGTACTTCAGTGCTCAACATGTTCATCTGCAGTTGTGCAAGCAGAAGCAGTTGCCAGTAGCCTGAAAATACCAGTAGAGATCTAACACTGGTATTACAAAGCCTGTCTGAACTGTCTTCGAAGCATGGTCCTGGGACAGGTGAGCTCAGGGTCACATCCTGCAGAGCAAGCCCTCAAACACCAGCATGCCTGTCACGTCAGTGCCACGTCAAACAGAACTCCAGCAGCAGTAATTCTGCCAGACATGAGTGGACTGGGGCTGAGCAGACGACAGTCGGCCAGAACAAAGCTCTTTCCATGTGTGCGCAAGGGAATTTCATATCCCCAGGGATAGATACAGAGCGATTTTAGGCTACCTTGTCAGGGTGAAAGGAGCCTCCTCTTGCAAACTTCACTGCTGGATGCTACTGGCCAATATGACAGGAACCTTTTACTGGGAAAACCTCATCAAAACTCTTCTCAAAGGATCCAGAAACTTAATCCTCCCACCATTTAACTTGTTACTAAGCAAGAGAGAAAACAACCTACCCACTCTAACCCAGCACAGCTCTTGCACTCCCATCTGTATCTTCGGCTTATAAAACTCGGTGCTGTTGAATTGAAATGCAGGTTTAACACAGAACTTATAAATTATTCCCAGAATTTGAAACAGTTGTGTGGACTTCCTTGTGTTTCAGAATAGCTCCTTCACAGAAATGTAGCAGTCACTCAATTAAGAAAGCTAAAAGTAATCAGTCACCCACGGTTGATTGGATTTAGCAGTTAGTGAATGCTTTTTGTTCTTGGATCAACTACAGCCACTTTCAAAGCTGATTTAAAAAAAAATTTGGATGATCTTTTCCACCTGTTGAGGATGATAAACTGGCTCCAAAAGTTATCAGCTCCAAGTAATCAGCTCCAGAAGCAATCAGTTCCAGAAGTAATCACCCTCAAACCCCTGGGTAAGTCAGAAGTAGCTCTTAGCAGGCTGCAGCTCGGCGTGAAGGCAAAAGCAGGTGAAAAGTGAAGCAACACTTGTGTAAGCAAAGTTTCTAGCCATCCATTTTTGAAGGCACTGACACTGAGGGAAGTAGTATCCTTGGGTACTTGGTCAAACCAACTCCATCTGCCTGCATAACATGAACCTGTAAACAAAACTGACAAAGAGAGGAGCTGTGGGGCTTCCACAGGAACCGCCCTCTCTGCTGTTGGAGACCATGGTTTTGTGTTGTCAAATGTGTCCTGCAAATATTTGCATGAGTCAGGGCCACATGAAAAAATACAACAGATTAAAAGACCAACCTGTCTGCGCTATTGCTACTTGAGTCACTGCCAAACTACACTTTAGATATATATTTTCTGGTGAAAAACATAACCAAAAATCACCTAAAGTTTCATGTAGCTAAGGACTAGAGGCAAGTCAGAACAGTTCCTGTGAAATCCCTTTGTACCACCTGCAGGCCCAGGTCCACTCCTTCAGCCTTATTTTCTCATTATTGTCAGTGTCACCTTTCCCAGACCTTTCATCCTACGCTGCTTCAATCAACGCAGCAGCTTCTCTGAGTGTGGAGCATCACCATCAGTCAGTTTGAACCTCGTTTTGTTTTGTTTTGGTTTTTTGTTCCAGAAGCATTCTGTTTCCAAGGGAATTTTAACAATTTTTCTCATAAAAGGTGAAAGTAAATGTCACATATTGTGAATCTGCTGGCCGGAAAGCCCCAGGTCAGCTCTCAGCCACACTGTTAACCAGGTAAGCAGATGAGCTGGGAACTCCCCAGCTTCCCCGGGGGTTCTCACGATGAATTTTTGAGTGTTGAGTTTCCAGGCGATCCCACTGGCATGTGGCAATGGGGTGGCACTGAGATCCACAGAACTTCTGACAACATGAGGCCGGAGCTTTATGGGATTATTGGATTTAAACCTATCAAAACCTCTCTCTCTGATGCCCCCTCGCCTCCCAGATGGTTGCATTTTCAAAGCATGTACGGCTTTGCTGGCCACGGTCACTGAACAGCCTCAGTGCTTGATGCTGTCACGGAACTCCTTACCTTTCCCCAGCCATCCAGCGAGCAGGAGCTCAGAGAGCACCTCCCAGGACAGGGGTCATCCACTGTCACCCAACCCCTTGCTCACCAAAGAACCCTCCCTCCCTTTGACCTGGGTCAGACCACTGTTGCTGGTGAGGAGAAGGCAAGACAAGACCTTTTGTGAAAGCCACCACCCCAGTAACATTCTTATTGTGCGAGAA
Organism: Megaceryle torquata; assembly: GCA_024611175.1. Lineage (NCBI taxonomy): Eukaryota > Metazoa > Chordata > Aves > Coraciiformes > Cerylidae > Megaceryle > Megaceryle torquata. The sequence goes on along the minus strand of JANIJG010017711.1, from coordinate 105,295 downwards.
GGATCGGTGAAGGCCACGGGAGGTGGGAAGGGAGAGGGGCCTGCAGGGGCAGGACCTGCCTGGGTCAGCTCTCACAGAGACCAGCTCAGGGCAGGGTTTGCAGCAACATCTGAGGCGTGAGAGGCACCAGAGTAGCTCAGCAGGTACCTCCATTGCTTCCCAACCTCTCTGAGCTTAGGAGGCTTCTTGCTATGACGGTCAGCTTCTGAAAAATCCCTGCCCTGGGTGATTAGGATGGAGATGTTTTGGAAGCTTCAGCAAGATGCTTAATGCAAGGCTGAAAATCCAACTGGGAAGCAGGAGCTCATGACATGAGCTGCTGCACCCCTCAGCTAAAGCAGCTCCAGAGAATCATTAAAAAGTTGGCAACAGGCACCTAAGAGCCCCAGACTGTCCGGCCTGGAGATCTTAGTTCTCTGACACTCCTCCTTGGGAGGAAAGCAGAGTTCCTGATGGTGTTTTGGTTCTGCTGACCAGTGCCTTTTGTTTTAATATTATATTAAAAAACCCAAGTCTTGAAAGCTGAACTCCAAAAAGCCTCAGCCCATTTAATTCGCTACAAGATTTTATGGGGCAGGATCATGAGTAACTTGGAGAGCTCTATAAAAACGAGGATTTCATTATCTTTTGTTGGTCTGGTTACAGGCTAGCAATCCACAGCACACTACTGGGATATAATTGCCCTAAATATATATAGATGTATGTATGTACAAAAGAAAGCTAGCGTAGCATATTCCTATAGCTACTCTCTCCATCCAGCCATGGAAAGCACATTTTACTAAGCCGATTGGAACGGAATGCTTTAGGTTTTCATTTTATTTTTTTCAAGAAAAGGTCTACATACTCATGTAACTTCCTCGGAGGCTCCTGTAAACAAAGAATTATGTTCAGGGCCCCTGCCAGAAATAAGATCTGTCAGAGGTCTGTAACCCATTCAATAGACAATCAGCCAATGGCCCAAGGGTACTTCCTTGCAAGGGAAAGGGTAAAATAACGGAGGTCAAGGCCTCAAACGCAGCTCTAGTTTTAATCATGTTGTTGATTTCGAGCATAACATGGATTTTATATATTTTTTTCTTTCCAATTGTCAAAACCCATTTTGTTTTTCTTGATGTGTTTAGAACAACCCCAGTGTCTGCAGATAAACCGTGGTTTGCTCTTCACACCGCTCTGTGCTCAGCCCGTGGGCAGCTCCGTACGTTGTCACCGAGATGCAAATCTATAGGCTGTATATGCAAATAGACTCTCTTGTATCATGCTGCTGTATAAATACGTGGAGTGAGGGGCAGAAAAAGAACAAATATCTTTTTGGTAAGGAATATTTCAGTAAAATTCATAAGAGTTGGAAGAAAATGAAACCACCAGGGTACAAAGTTTCGATAGGATTTCTTAGATTTGGGAGCTAAAAGGGAAGAAGAGCAGAGCATTAGGAAGAGAAGGGAGAGCACACAAATGTTCAGTGCTCACTGGACAGTTTGAAACAGTTGTTTCTTAAAAAGCTGTAAAGGGTTTGTTTTCATTTCACAATAAAACCAAGAAATTTGCAAAATTTCTTTCTGCGTGTGAAACAGAATCTGGTTTTCCAGCCGTGACACATTCTCTCTTAATACCCTGACTGGCTCAGCAAAGCCACCAGTGAAGGCCCCAGTTGGCTGGGTTGCTCCCTGAAGACACAAGGACACCATGATCTTGCTTTTATAATAAAATAAATAACCCAGCGCCATCAGCGGGACTCCCCCGGTACCCACGCTGTACGAGCCGGCTCTGCTGGCGTCACTGGGATCTCTCCCAAGAAAAATGGGCTTTCAATCTGTTTTACAAACAGACAAGTCAAAAGCTGAGGAAAATTTCTAGCAGAACCCCCACCCTTTCTGTGGTACCTGTGGGCTGCGTACAGCTCTAATTCCAGTAGTTAAAGCTCCAGGAAGCCTGAAGATCCTAAACCAAGCAGCAGCATTGCCAGAAGCGATGGGTGACACTCCCGGCACTCAGCCCACGCAGCAACTGCCACGTGCGTTACCGCTACGCAGTGAGGTCCTTTATGCAACATCCACTCTCTGGTCTCTGGCTCAGAGCTCTCCTCACAGGAACCCTCCCTCTCTGTTCTCTGCTGCTCCCGACCCTCTCACACCTCAGATTTGCATTTCATCCCCCAGCTTCTCCCTCCCCCTGGCCATGAGTCTCCAGCCTGAACCCACCAAACTACACAGAGGTGGCCCACGAGCAGAGCAGCGAGTGCAGTAGCTCAGCAGCAAGGGCACGGCTCCCACGTTGGGGACAAATCCCCAGCCCAAGGGAAGCTGCGAATACCACAGGATTTCTGCCAAGGTGATGTGTGGCCCCAGGCAAGGTCCAGGCAGCGGGAGGCTGGGGAGGGAGACCATTCCCAGCCCATCCCGGGCGTGCAAATGAGACAACATTATGATCCTGCAGGCTTTTCTCAGGCGTGGTGCCCGTGGAGACCACCCAGTCTCCAAGGAAAAGCCACTGAGATCAATACCAAGGTCAGCCCGGCCACAGCATCCTCCCCATCTTACAAATATCCACACCATCTGGAACGGTAACAAGGAAAAATAACGTTCTTTAAAGCACACGTGGGAGTTCCGCAGTTTAAATGAACTTTGGGAGCACGTGCCTGTGACATCTACGGAGGAGAATTAATCCCTTTGGGGCAAACACCAGGGTTATTACTCTGAGCTCAGTATTTCTACCCGTGGTGGATAAATATTAAACAAAACACGGAATAATGAGAAATAGCCCATTTCGGGTTTGTACAGCAACTACTTTATTATTTTCAAATGCAAATGTTTGCATTGTTTGCTATTTTACAATTTTACAAACTAGGTATAAAAGACCATAAATAAATGACATAAGTTATGTGTACCTAAAATTCATGGAGGGGGAGGGGGGGCAATTACAAATTAAAACAAAATAGAAAAATCTCTATATCTAACCCAGAGATCGTTCAAATGCACGAACCAAGAAATGCTGTTAGATTTTTTTTCAGTATGAACTAAATTATAATATGCCTCGTACATTCTAATTGTAACCACAGTCCTTGCATATTCCAACGTACTTGCAGTGATACAAAAAAATAAATGCACTCTCTTTATTTGTCTGATTAGTATTTCAGATTTTTTTGTCTTTTTTTTTAATTATTATTTTTATTTTTTTGTCCTTTTTTTTTTTTTTGTCTGGTTATGAAAATGTCACGTAAAAGAAAAATACTGCTTTTTAAGTCCTGTTTACCGGTTACTTTACCAGCCTTTTGTATTTTATACATATATATTTTTAATACATAAGATCCATCACAAAATTAGTACAGCAAGAAACCCGGACAAAACATCAACCAGTGGTGTGTGAGCAGGACGATATTTTAACACACAGAGGCTTGTCGTGCGAGGGAGACAGTCCCGGGGGTGACGTGACCCCTTCCAGACCGGGAAGCAGCACCGTGGCGCTCGCTGCCCTTCCATCCCCAGCTCCATCCGGAGCAGCCACCGCCAATGGCACCTCCTGGTGCTTGACTGCGCTCGGCCTTGGCCGATGAGGGACCAAGAGGAGGAAGCAGGAGCTTCTCCACCACTTCATGGCTCTCTCTGGACGCGGCACGTCCAGCCGGAGCGATGCCCCGTGCCGTGGCTGTGGCGGGTGCCTCAGCAGGCACCAGCACCGCTCCGCTCCAACCAGCTGACGTGACATCAGCGGGGAACTCTCCAAACACAGAAGGCTTTTCTAGGTAGTACCACTAAGTCGCAGGGCTGTTCCTTGGGCCACAGAAGAATGAGTGGCATCCACCACGCTTCAGCCACACGAGGAACAGGACACATTTCACAAGCCTCCTACTGTAACCTGACAGGTCCCGTGGCGTTTCTGTTCCTCAACTGCGCTGGGAGCAAACCAAGTGTTTCGATTATTAGGTTGCAAGTTATTCACAGCTTGCACACAGAGCAAGGTGCTTCTGTGGCTGGAGGAATTGCATATATTTGTTCGCATTCAACAAGTCTTTAAAATCCTATTTTATTTTTTTTTCAGGTAAAAAAAGGCTACTTCAGAATTCAGTTCAGGGTTACCAGCGGATGGATACGCAGGCGCTGCCTCCATCACCTTGCCATTGAGAAACCGGTCGGCTGCGATCGTGAGCAGGGCGTTAAGGACGAATAAACGACACCGGGGAAAATCTTTAGCACCCTTATAGATCCCGTTCATCCACAGCTCCAAAGCTAACTTGACATTGCCCCCGTTGCAGGCTGCAGAACTGTTCGTTAAGGTTAGCGTGGCAGCTAAAAAATACACTTATGGGTACAGAAATGTCAACATTTTTCATGGTGTGTGTTCTGGCTGCCACTGCAGACACAAGCTCCTGGCCTGCTCTCACCTGATAGGGGACTCCAGCACGTCCAGAGGTGTTCTGGGCACACTGGCAGGCAGCTCCACACATGATGTGACTCGCACACACACGCACACATACACACCCTTCAGAGGAGATAATGATCCATTATCCATCCAGGGAAAACAAATCAAAAAAAGAAATTATATCACTGCAATGGCACATTTTGTATAAAATGTCACTTCACAAGGTATACAGGCAGCTGGCGGGAACTGGGCTCTGCATTGGCGGCACCTGGCCCGGCGTCCGTGGCAAGATGGGCAGCGCTCCGTCACCTGCACCTGTCTGAGGTGCAGCAGCGAGAGCCAGGGGAAAGAGGAGAGGAAAGAACAAAATATATAAATAAAGCCAAAGGTAGGAAGAGAAAGCAGAAGGGGAGGAAAAAACCCAATCCAGAAGTCTGCAGGGTTTTGTCACAGTACATTCCTCAGGTGATGACTGGGTGTTGAGTCTCCACAAGTCAGTTTATCTCTCCACGAAGGAAAAAAATGGGGTGGGTGGCACGGAAAAAAAAAAAAAAAAGCACAAGTAAAAGTCACAGTCTCTTCAGGGTCCGATGACTGTTCAGCGTGTGGTTTCCAGAATCGGCACTATGGAAGACACAACTGTGGATCCAGAAGGCTTCATGTCTAGTCTACGTTCCTCCGTGGTCAATATGATCAATAGGATGGGCTATGAGGCCGTGAAAGCAAAATCTCATTTCCTGCACAGAAAGAAAAGACAAATATATTAAGTGACACGCAGGGAGACGGACACGGGCACCCACCCAAACGGCTCCTCCGAGATTTCCCAGCAGGAGCACTCCTGGGTGCAGCCACCCCCTCCTCAGCCGGTGCAATTGCCGCTTCACATCAAAGGAAAAGACCTGAACTCATCCCTGCCCCGGTGAGGAGGTGCCACGGCAGCGGGTTCATGGAATTAAACCTCTCCACAAGAGCTGGCTCAGCCAGCTTTGACCAGCAAGACAAACCCAACCAGCAGCTCTCAAGGCAAGAACTCTTCACCTTCCTTGACCCTCTTGTGCCTTTTCTCTCCCTCACACTACTTCGAGTCCTGCTCCCATTCATATAAACAGATAGGCAACCACTCTAAAGATCTGTATGAAGGTACCTGGGGTTGTTCAGCCCAGAGAAAATGAGGCTCAGGGGAGACCTTCTGGCTCTCAACAACTCCCTGAAGGGAGTTTCTAGCCAGGTGAGGTCAGTCTCCCTAGGAACAAGTGACAGGAGAAGAGGAAATGGCCTCAAGTTGCACCAGGGGAGGTTTAGGTTGGAGTTGAGGAACAGTTTCTTCCCCAGAAGGGTTGTCCAGGGCTGGCCCAGGCTGCCCAGGGCAGGGGTGGAGTCCCCATGATCCCTGGAGAGGTTTCAAAGCTGTGGAGCTGTGGTGCTGAGGGACATGGGTTAGTGGTGGCCTGGCACTGCTGGGGGAATGGTTGGACTCTATGAGCTTAAAGGTCTCTCCAACCAAAGTGATTCCATGATTTGTATGTGCCACCTATTTATTTTCACCTGCTCTCCTCCAGCCACCACCACACTCCAGCAGCTGCCCCTCACTGGCCATTTTCTGGCATGGGGCACACAGCCGTCAAATGGCAGCCCTGACAACCCAGCCTCGGAGCCGCCTTCGCAGTTTTCATTCCCTAGGGAGCTGAAGGATTTTGAATCACTGTTACTAGACCCCAAGAAAGCAATTTGGCAAACTGGCCAGAAAATTGGGCGTATTTTGGTTTTTTGGTAAAAAGACCATTTGAGCAGAAGGCAACAGATTTCCAGCAGGAGGAAACTTAAAGTATCTCTGCACTTATGAAGCAAAAAGACTTTTTGCTGCTGGAAGTACCAGTGTTAGGTCTTTAAAAGCCTAAGTGGGCCTGATACTGTCTCTTTTCTAAGGCCACCTCATCACTTTGGTTGCTGATGGGAGGGCAGGAAAAGTCCTTGGCTCTTCTTGGCACATTTAGGAGGCTCTGGGCTTTACAAGGTTATTCTTACTTTCTATGGGATCTGTATGTGTGGGGTTTTCCACCCAAGAAGTAGGGGCATCCCTCCTGCTCTCAGTGCCAAGTGGGGGGTCCAGCTCTTAGCAGAAAACGGAGCGAGCCCTGAGACGCACTCCTACACCTTGTCTGCACAACCCAACATGCAACAGCTCGAGAGCAAGACCAGGTTTTGAAACAGCACAATTTTCATCATCATCAAACAGAGCAAAAAATGGGAAACACAAAGCAATTAGTCTGGGAAACCAGCACAAGTTCACACAAAGCAGCTGGGAAGCCAAGCAATACATACCACAGCACTTTTCTCTTTTTTTTTCCCCCAAGAGTGATGAAATCCCAGCACAGTTTAAGAAATAAAGCACCGTGAACGTGTTGGGCACTGTCCTTCCACTGACCTTCTCCATGTGGCAAAGGGAACCGCTTCTTGAAAGAGAAAAGAAGTCTGAAAGCTCCAACAGCCACGATTGTCACAGCTGGCTACCGGCAAGATGTTCACAACGTGTCTTTAAGCGGCAGGTTTCAGCACGGCACGCCACCGGTCAATAATCTCCCCGGCAAGTCCAGTTTGGCCCAGTAATCCACAAGGTGGGTCACTTCACATCTGAAGCCCGTGCATGGGTAGACCGCTAATCGGTAGACACCGATGAGCCACGTGATGTTCTCACAGAGGTTTCTGCAAAGGTATCGGTGATGCAAGTCTGCGAGAAACATCCTAGGGCAGATTCTTCATTCCAGTGAAAGATGCACAACGGTGGTTTCACCCACAAATAAAACACTACGGTTGTAATCCTACGGGTCACGGGGAGAAGGAAAGCAAAGTTGGGTTTGTTTTTTGCCTTTTTTTTTGTTTTTTTTTTTTGTTTTTTTTTTTTCTTTTAAGCACAGTATCTGGCAGCAAACATAGCATCAAAACTTGAACGTGACTTTATATTTATATAGATACATGTATTTTACATATCGTCGATCAACAGAGAAGTATGTTCCAAGAAACAATTTGTTCCAGGTCTGGTTTGAAATGACGGCTTGTCATTTCTGGAGACATCTGCCG
>JANIJG010017711.1:74356-97848 GCA_024611175.1 Megaceryle torquata | reverse complement strand
CGGTTTCCGCAATCTGTACATCAAGCAATGCTGCAGATCTTTATTTCGACGGGCGAGGAGACGCAGTAAAAAAAGTGCAGTTCTTCAATTAAAGTGCATGGATGAGGTAAACTAATTTTCAAGAGTTTTGAGTTTATTCGGGTCCTGGGCTCAGACGGGAACCATCCTGCCGTGCATCTGTTGCATCTGGGTGCGCATCGCCTGCACGCTGCTCAAGATCTTGTTCTGGTGCGCGGCGGCGGCGATGCCGATCCTCGCCAGGTCACTGCGGAAAGCAAAGAGAAGCAGGGGGCTGAGAACCTCGCATCAGATGCTGGCGCAGAGAGAAACAGCAAGACTCGACCGCCCAAAAGCAAGGCAGATGTACAGAAATGTTTAATTAAATAAGCGAAGGCATCGCGGAGGCATTTTAAAGCTATCCTCCATCCAAATGAAAGGCATTCCGATCCTTTAATGAGTGTAATGATATGCAGCACAAAGCAAAAGAGGCCGATTAAATCCAGATTTACCAGTTTTCTTTTTGTTATATCGCTGAGTACTTACTCCTGGTTCATATGCACCACAGCCTCTAGGGTGGTATAGCCAGCAGCTGTGAAGTTATCCTTGTATCGCTCCATTTTAATGGCTTGGAGCCAGTCACCGACAGAAACAACTGCCGAGAACTCCGGGGAGCTGGGATCCAGCAGGGCTGTGCTGGGCCTGGAAGCCAAACAGGGAAAGGACAGAGAAACGGTGTCAGCTGGATCAGGAATCGCAAACCAAGGCTCGGTGGCTGCAACAATTAACCTCGATGACGCTGCGCCCAGCGGAACGGGCGGCTCTGCACAGCGACACAGATCAGGGCGAGAAACTTGCTAACAGGCCAATTGTTGCTAAGAACGATTCAACCTTAGGTTTCTCTTTTGACTTTCAGATCCAATCTGAACCACAGTGCCACGGACAATTTCCACCTCAAGATGCAACCACGATCACACGCAGAAGATGCTTTTGCTTCACGGAACAAAGTGGTTGGCCATGCTGGGCGGCGCTCAGACTGCCGGGGCTGCACCTCACAGGCAGCAACGCCAGAGCTTGCCGAGCCCACCGCATGGGGCAGAGCTTGCCGAGCCCACTGCATGGGTCAGACCTCAGCTCAGCAGCTATAGAAACACTGCTCAGAGTGTGAGCCAAGGAACTGGGAGCTCCCAACCTGCCAGACTGGTTTGGAGGGCAAAACTCAGGGCGGGTTCAGATAAATCCTGTTGCTAGCCAGCTTCACAGGCAAGCTCAATGCCTTCAATCAAACCCAGGGCAGCAGGGAGTTAATCCCTTCTCTAATCAATCCATTCCTCACCGGCGTGCGTGCCAGGAGCGGTGGGAATCCCGCGAGCTTTGATCTCTGCGCTGCAGAATGCGCTTCTTACAAACAATCTTAACCAAACTCGCTCCTCATATTAATATCTCATTTATTATTTCACATCTACTGTAAATCACAGTTTCATAAAGCTGCTGTAAAGGACGACCATCTGTCTAAACAAAACAATGGTCGTGGAGCAATTGATTTGGAAATGCAGAGCGTTGGAGATGATGTGAGCCAGGGCAGAGTCCTGCCTTGCCTAAGGCACGGAGTACGTGTGCCCGAGACTCGCTACGACTTTTACTGTACTAATGCAAGACCAACGATGGAGCCTAATTATATACAATTATGCTTCACCTATAAAGTCACGTTAATAAAGTTATATGTGTATTGGAAATTCAGGCTCCAAAAAGGAGGAAAATAAAGCTCTGTGGACATGAAATGAGTTTGAGCAGACTTTTAACTGACACGCACGGGCAAAACGACCCGGGACAGGCTGTTAATTTCAGTAGAATCTATGTATTTTCAAAGAGCACCTGTAAACTGGACAAGAAAGCAAACAGGAGGAGTTCATACTGCGATGCTCAAACCTAACGATCGCAGCAGATCCTATCGCGATTCTCGCCACGGGAATTATTTAAGCCTCAAGGGTGGGTACATTTTTGCCAGGCTACCAATGCAAATCAGGAAGACAGGTGGTGACAGGGGCCTCAGGGGGTTATTAATCCCTCTTCTGATAATGTCTGTTGTAAGCAAGAGTCACAAAGGGATCGACAACTTCAAAATCAAAAATAGCTTTCTCCAGGATGTTGCTCTGTTGAAGGCTGAATCAGAACCTCTGTTACTCCTTCAAAAAACTCGCTTTTGTATTTGCCCAGTGGATATTTTTGCACCTTCCCTTCTACTGAAAAATATTTTCCTATTATCTTCCTTGTCTTTTAAGCTTCTTTCCACATTTGCTGTAAGCAAATTTACCTGACAAAGCAGAGACATTTGAAAAAACCTGGTGTCAATTAGTAAAGCACCTATTACTTCAGCAGCATTTCTTAACCAAACTGCTCATCTGTCCCAACACAGACAGTTTGGTTTTACCCTACAACTCGGGGAGTTTCCTTCCTGCTGCGCTTCTCCTGCACGTACCATTACACCACGCTTAGCAAACAGCACACAACACAAACGTAATGCGGGATCGGTGGAGACACGAAACTGGCTTTCCACAAAATTAAATTCAAATTCACATAAAAATTAATCCACACCTTCCCAATGCCCGCGAGGCGTTGGCTCCAACGCCCTAATGCTCATTTGCAAATCCTACACGAATCTGGGGTTTATAAAACTTCACAATGTACTTTTCCTGCAGAAAACCACAACACTCCAGTTCTCTGTGCCGCGTTCAGGCTGCCTGTTAGAGCCCTTTCACTGCGGGGGGAGGGAAAGGACACAGCAAACTTTGCCTGCAGCAGAGCCTTTTCAGGATGTGTTGAAGGCCATGCTCTAAACGTGGTCAGTGTTGGTGTGGTGCAGCAACAGCTCTGCTCACTCAATTTGTCTTCTGGCAGAGCCAGGAGAGCCTGGGGCGCTCAATGGGGCTCAGCGGTGGGTCAGCACAATGCTGCTGCTCTCTAGCTCAACACAGTGTCGGGTGGGGTTAGGCTGGACCTGAGGAACAGTTTCTTCCCCAAAAGCGTTGTCCAGCCTGGCCCAGGCTGCCCAGGGCAGGGGTGGAGTCCCCATGATCCCTGGAGGGGTTTCAAAGCTGTGGAGATGCGGTGCTGAGGGACACGGGTCAGTGATGGCCTGGCACTGCTGGGGGAGCGGTTGGACTGGATGATCGGACTCTTCCGACCAGAAGGATTTGATGATTCTGTGCCTGCTGTGCCACCCGGCCCTGAAGAGCCGCCGAGCACACTGTGGTCCCAGCGCCGCAGAGCTTTAGGCAACTCACAGCTTTGCCTGTCACCTCCACTGCGCTCCCTCATCCATCACCGTTACAAAAGCGCCGCTCACCTGGAGCTCTCGCTGCCCGTCCTCTTCAGGCTGTTGGGGTTGCGGATGAGTTTGTCCAGCATGTTGACGATCTGTCCAAATTTAGGCCTGTCACTGCGTTCCTTCTGCCAGCAGTCTAACATCAGCTGATGGAGAGCAATGGGGCAGTCCATCGGGGGTGGCAGCCGATACCCTTCTTCAATGGCTTTAATAACCTATAAATGGCACAGTTGGGAAGGCATCAGAGAACATCAGACACTATCAGCATCTACCAGCTGAGGATCGTTTATCCTAGGGCAATCCAAAAAATGGAAATAAATCCATAATTAAGTGAAACAGCATGGAAAGCAGCACTCGGACTCAGGCAGCTGGTGGTCTCAGAACTGTCATTTCTCCTCAGCCATTCAAACCTGAGAGGGTACCAGAAAAACTCACAAGCTGAAGTAATTTCAAAGCCTCTAAAAAGGGCTCTGGAGCCCTGATGACTTCTTAGCTCTGTCAGGGGAATGGGACGTGACCAGGACTCAATTCTGATATGAGAGGGACACGACCCAGAAACCTTCAGGTCTTAATTAATCGTCACGACTTTGCTGGCAGGATTCAGCACGAGGCGAGAGACCAGGAATGCGCAGAGACTGAAATGCACTGAATACTCTCAGTCTGGTCTTGTCCAATTAGTGGCTAAAATCCACTGGGAGGACAGGGTGAGGGATGTGCTTGTGCTATTAGCAGCTAGTCTGCAACCACACACAAAGCAGCTTTCACTACTCCAGAAAGTATGGAAGATCCTTTTGATATCTCTTGATTCGAGAGGCACTGAAAATAATTTGAAATCCACTTTTGCTTTGTTGTGAAAAGTGCAGCTCTTACCACCCTTATGGGGAAAAAAGAAACTAAAAAGAGGCTGCAAAGAGAGTGCCACTGGCTTGCCCTGCCCTGTCCTGTCCGAGCCAGCTTTTTGAGATGGTCTAGCACTGCGATTGCCGCGTCGAGCTCTGCTGAGCAGCGCAGACGCGTCCCGCGTAACCGAGACACATCTGGTGTTTTATTTTCTTGCTAAGTCTTGATGACTTCCTGTTAGCAGAGGAAGGCAAGATTGGGTGCCAGAAGAGACATTTCACATCAGAAGGAAATTAAAATTATATCCCCCGTTTAGATTAAATGCCATCCGCATCTAGATGCTCTTTGAAAACGCTCGGCTCCACATAAGAAAGCAGATGACTTGTAGAATGACTGAACCACTCCCATGACCATATATATATTCAGATGAACATTTTTCTTCCTCCTTTATATCTTTGCAAATCCCCTGGGAAAAGAATTATGGATAATCTATGCCTCGTTTGCGCTGGGATTTATTCCCCCCGCCCCGCCCCCAACCATTTAATAAAAATTCTATTAGCAAAAGCTCTTATTAGCATTATTATTAAATACTCTTCTGGAAGAGCAGCCATTGTGCACGCTCCCTCCTGGAATACCCTGAAGTAGTCCAGATGGTACGGTTAAACAGGACATGCATAATTTAAGAATGGTCATTTAGCAAAGCTGCTTTTTAATGTCCTCGGGAGGCAGCCTATGCAATTGTCACAAAGATGCTCCGATGGATAAACAGAATTGGATTTCCGATGTGTTGTTTCAGATATCCCACAAGAAATAAAATCATCTGGAAGAATTACAAGCACGCTGGGGCTTGAAGAATTAACTAGTGATAGGCAGCCCCATTAAATTCAAGTGTTTTTTTTTCTTAAAGACTTTCAATAAAGTTGAGATTTAATATCAATGTGCAAATTTTCTCTCTTGACACTATTATGATCTGACTGCTGAAATATATCCATTGCTCTTTCCTCCATTCTTCTTTCTGACTTTTAATGGCTTTAAATGTTTTTCCTAAAATTTAAAAATTCCAAAAGAAGAAAAAGATGGAAAAAAAGAGATATGTGCACAATTTACAGACCCGAACTTGAGAATCCCCTATTCCCCGACCAGAGAGCAGGCTTGAACTGTTCAAAGAAGCTGTAGTTCCCCCATCACATCCTTTTGAAAACCCAGACTTAAACATCTTATAACCATAAAGCCGTCGACACGGAAACGCAGCAGCCGACACCTAAGGACAAAGATAAAAGGGGAGAGAAAAGGAGGAGGATGCTCAGAAGGAGACTCACATCTTGATTGGACATATCCCAGTAAGGTCTCTCTCCGTAGGACATCACTTCCCACATGACGATGCCGTAGCTCCACACGTCGCTGGCCGATGTAAACTTGCGGTAGGCGATGGCCTCCGGCGCGGTCCATCTGATGGGGATCTTGCCACCCTGTCAGGAAGAAAAGAAACCACCGTCTGGCGAGTCACCGACCCGGTAGCGCGTGCGGCCGTCGCCGATCTACAGCACCGTTAACAATACAAAATGCTTTTCTGGGGGCAATTCCAGAATCCTTCTTAAAAAGGCACCCGCTTTCTCTTGTTCTTGCCATGAAGCTGTCAGACCCAACCAGGAGGCAACGCTGCCCATCTGTCTTCTTTAGTCACAAGGAGGTGAAGCAGTAAATTGTTAAATGTATTATTTTTTTTTATCAGTCCTCTAAGAGAGCTCTGCTTAGGGCTATGCTGCAGCACGAGAAAGAGCCAGGGGTTTTACAAAGTATATATTAGAGATTTAGTTGACAAAACAAATAAGTACATGCTGTTAATTACTATTTCCTCGCTCGCCTGTCTGACCTGTTTGGCCTGTTTCAGAAAAATGGGATTGCAAACGTTTTGCTTTTCAAAAAGGTAAAATAAAGAGAGGATAAAGTGGGAAGATTTATGAATCCCGTGGTGTTTCCCATGGGCAGTATCCCAACTGCTACCGGAGCCGCGAGACGGCGAGCAAGCCTCTGGGCTCAACCAGTCCCCGTGGGAGGAGTTCAGCACCAGACCATGGTACAAAGCTGCTTTGATACCTGCTGGAAAGAGCTGCCTCTTGTTACAAAACTTCTTCTTTTTTCTTTAAAAAAAAAAAAAAAAAAGAAATAAAAACACTTGGGCATCTGATTTGGGCCACTGAGGTCCTGCACTGTTTTAAAAGGAATTCACTCCATCCCGTTTATCTGATTCTGCCTTAGCTGAGTGATCCCAGGCCAGAGATTTCTCCTTTTGTTTATGCTAATATGCAAGGTGGTTTTAATTGAGCTTTTGGTTTCCTGCAGTTCCATCTGGGGAACGACTTAAGCTGAACAAAGGTTTTAGGGTTGGGATCTTTTTTTTCATTTGCCTTTATGCTTTTTTGATTAAGTTTATTTTGGTAGGTTCTTTCTCAGCAATCTTCTTGATAGTTTTTATCCATAGCTGAGTGCAGCGTGTGCATACCTAATGGTTTATTGTTCTAATCTCTTTCTCAAGTGTTTAATATGGACTTGTTCCAAAGCCAAATGAAATCAAAAGGGGTCCTTCTCCTGGCCTCCTTGGCCTTTGTGAGTCAGGGTGTAGCAGCATGTGCTTTGGGTGGCTATAGGGTGCTCTCACTTTAAGGAGTTAGACGACTATCGGGGAGCAGAACTCACCACTCTCTTAAGAAAGGCTGCTTTAAAAAATTCCATTTTATTGCATCGTCCCTGATTATGAAAAACTCAGCCACAGATGCACGGACGTTGTTTGTACGTGGTCATCATTCTAAAAATTGTCAATAAGCTCTTTTGATTGAGCTGCTTGAGTACAGTGGAGCTCATCCAAATTTTCCTGATCCTTCATTACCGATACCAAAGGAAGACAATGCGCCGTAAAGCAAATGTCATTGATTCCCCCTAGTTTACTCTTGAGAGCAAACATAACACTCTATCTCCTCTCACCGAATTCAAAGGGAAGCTTTTCAGTCATTGCTGTCTCACCCTTGTGTGTTTGTCTAAACTTTGATTGCCCTGAATACAGCTTTTCAGACCTCTGCTTCTGCTTCTTTCACTTGCCACCCTTATGGGTGAGAAATATCCAGGCTGGCCAGCATTTAATGCTCCACGAGTCTATCCTTCCCTGTAATAAACTGTGAATCCATTAAAGGATTGGGATTAAACTGCAAAACCTGAGTGCTGCAAACAAACTCTGCACTAGGGAGAACAGATGGAGAATGGCAGATATTTAAAAAAGAAGAAAATAAGCAATTAAAAAAGAATATTTCATAAACTCTTTTCTTTTTTCTTTGCACACATGGTAATTACAGAGGTAGTGCTACAAAGGCTGGTAATGGTCAGGATGTTGTTTTGTGGCCAGAGGTACTATTCCACATGCAGCATATCAAAGTGGCTTTAGCAAAATTAGTTAACGGTGGGATGCTGAAATTGGGAAAGAACCAAGTACTGGAAATGCAGACCTCACACTTTTCCCCGTCCAAATTATTTAGGTTGAATTTACATCTAGCTCTGTGATGGGCAAAAGTGGATTTAGGGTTTTGTTATATTTTTTGGTGGTGCAGTATCAAACCTCCGTGGGACCAGCCACGTGGAACTCGTTACACACATCTCTAGATATCAGAAGGAATAGAAGCCCAGCTTCTAATTTCTGTCATCATATTCTTGTCACACACTCCAGCACACTGAAGAAACCAGAGTAATACGTGGGTCACATCCTCAGAGAAGAAACACTGATGTAGCTGCTGCTGTAGCTATAACACTGCATCAGTTTATGCCTGCTATGGAGTCGGGGTCAGGGTTTACTTTCAGGCTGTGATACAGGTTTTCACTTGTGACCTGGATCATTTTAAAATGAACCATTGTCACCACCCACTCAGTCAGACAAAACCAGTACGTAGGCAAGAAAACCCACTGGACGTTTTCTTTCCCTCCTTACCCGTGTGGTATAAGCTGCTTCAGGGTCGTCTTCCAGGACCCGGGACATGCCGAAGTCGGACACTTTGCAGACCAGGTTGCTGTTGACCAGTATGTTTCGGGCAGCCAGATCCCGATGCACGTAGCTCATGTCTGACAGATACTTCATCCCCGAGCCAATGCCACGAAGCATTCCCACCAACTGGATGACTGTAAACCTGCCATCATTCTTCTGTGGGCAGGGAAAAGAAGAAAATCCCTGAGCATTTAAGCTAAAAGCCACATTATTGCCATTGCTGAACTTGGCCAAGAGCAGATCTCTGGATCCCCATCTTCTCTCAAATAAAAGGCAAAGTTTTCTCCTCACTCTCCTGACTAGAGTCTATAATTCAGCAGTAAGTTAAAAAGCCAGAGGTTCTGTCCCAGCTTCCAGTGATGCAGTATCCAGTTTGCCATGCATCTGGTTTTAATGAGTCTACAGCACTGCGATGTTCAGAAACGGAACAGATCAGAACTGTTCCCGGTAAACACTGATTATTAAGACCCTGCTATTTTAAAAATCACATTATTCTATATTTGTCCACATCCCATTTATTCTGGTTTTTTGACAGGAGCAACACCAGAACACCGAATTTCCCAACTACAAGCATCACTTCTGTAAAAATGCCAAATTTTCGGTATCTTTCTGCAAAAACCAGAACCAGAACGAAAACCAGAAAATGTTTCCCAGCATAAAACCTCCTTAGCTTATTATGAAGAAATCACCTACCCTGAGGAAGGCATCCAAGGAGCCGTTCTCCATGTACTCCGTTATGATCATTACCGGTTTACCTAGAGTTCACAGAAAGAAAAACACAGTTCCTTGACGAACGCCGATGTTAATGGGATAAAAATGGGTTGCACATGATTTTACTGCCAAGACACCTGGCTTACACAATCTAATTTAATTTGAAAAGCACCGAGCTTATGCCTCAGCTGTGGGGTGCAAAAGAAGAAATATTCTAGGACAGAAACATTTCAAGGGCCCCATCTGGAAGGTTAACCCTTTGGCTGACTCATTGACAAGGTCTTTAACTAAAGTGGCTCCTGTTCTCTAAGGAATACAGGAATTGATAATTGAGAGCTAAGAAATAAAGATCTGTTCAAACTTGACAAAAATCTTGAGGGTAATTAAATTGCTTGCAGACTAGAAAGCCTTCCTCTTTCCAAATGGAATTTGTGAACGCTTTGGTCTCTGCCTCTTTCGAAAGATCAACGCTTTAGGCGAGTCAGAAGCTGTCAGCAGCTACAGATGCTCCAAGACAACTGTATTGGAGAATGCAAGACACAAGCTGTTCCTCTCAACTTTCCCTGTCCCGAATTTGTATCCCGTGTCTCTCATTATTTATAAATGAGCCAAAGCCATTTGCCTCGTGAAGTCAACCAGAGGATAAATGATTCACTGAAGTGTGTCACACGCGGGGCACCACTCAGCTTTCCACACTGCAACGCAGAGAGCTGAGCCGGGCACTCTGAAGAGAAATGGAATGTGATGCTGTTCTCCTGCCTGAAACTGCAGCAAACACCTAAATAACGTTTGTTGTTGTCCGTAAGAACTCTGTCAAGTCACGTGATGCTGGAACTGAAAACGTTCAGGTACATATAAGCAACACTAATTATTTCACAGGGTTAAATCATGCTGGATATTCAGCGTCTAGGTATTTGCAGCAATAGGTCCAACATCACCTCCATCCTAGAAGGGAGCGACGGGAGATGTAGAGAAGTGACTTATCAAAAGTCAAATGGCAAAAGCCTGGTCCCAAGGTGAGCACTGTTAAGCCCACCTTAAGTCAAGGGAGCCCCTGACAATCAACGCCAGGCTTGCTGGGCAACCCTTCCTCCCACTTCTGTCTCTTCCTAAATAAAAGACAGCACCCCAGAGGAACTCTGCTTTTTTACTTCCAGGAACAGCTCTGAATAAGGGAACGTTCTGGGGAACAAAGGTTTCAATGGACATGTCACGCAGACTGCAGATAGCTCAGTCCTGGTTTGCCATCAGAGGTATCAGAACTACTCAACTTTTCCTTGCTCCTGACACTAGTATCTGCTCCAGAACAATCCACTATGAAAATTACCCTACCATGAAATGTTGCAGCACTGAAAGCTCTGCTAATCTTTTCTACCTCAGTGCATTTTTCACCAAGATGCTTTTCTCCTCATTTGTCAGGGATTTCTGTTTTTGAAGTAACCTTGTTTTTGATGAGAAAACAATATGCTGCGAGGACTGACTACTGAAAATCATTTAACTCAGGCCAAGAGCTATGTGTGATACCTCCCTTATTTCACTCATTACTTATTTCAGTCCCAATTTCTCCTTTGCAGGCCTTTTACTATTCCTGTTCTCCTTCTCCTCCAACTGATACCAAAACTCATACTGTTTTGGTCCCGTGTAAACCGGCACGGCCATGAAACACCCTTCTAGAAGCTGGACCCTCTCTGATTTGCATGAACAGAGCAGAGAAGCGATGCTGTGCACAAAGCAAACCGCTCTGGGTGAAGGGCTCAGTGACCTTGGCTGAGCACGTGCACCCTTAAGGAGAGGGATGCGATAAAACATCCTTCTCCTTCTAATTCACCTTTGCAAGCATTCTTTGGTGGATAAAACTCCAACCAAATCTGCATGTCACTGTTTCATTTATCCTTTGCAACTGTGACCGGAACCCTTCCGCTGAACAAATAGAGCTAAATGAGTTTTAATTAACCTTCCTCAATCAAAAGATACTATGTCAACGTAGAAAGGAAGAAAGGGAGACTCTTTCAGTGCATTAACGTGTAATTTCATTACTCAGGCACTTCTTTAGCAGGGGAGGGGGACGGAGAGAGGAGAAGTTACCATCAGCAAGTCAATTATTAAAGTACTTGACTAGCAGCCAATAATATATTCACGGGTTTTTTGCTGCCTCTCCCAACCCCCACCCACACCGCTATTTATCTCACATTTTAATTTTCGGTTTATTAAATGCCTTCATTTATCATAGCATTCAGAAAACCTATGGAGAAATTGAGATAAATGCCTCCTTAAGTAGCCCTGTTTACGCAACACGGCAGCTCTGAGGTAACCGGGCTGGCTCGCCGTGGCAGGATCGCTCGCTGCGAGCCAGGCGATGAAATGCTCTCGGGTCAGGCTACCACCCCCTCGGTGAAAACTTCCATCATTTTAATTCAGTGACAACCACATTATGCAAATGAGCACAGTCATTTATAACTGCTCGGGCTGTAAGAGCTCAGGGGGTTCCAGCTTCAGTGGGATTTCAACGCAAAGATTCCCCCGTCGTGCTTCTTTTAGAGAGGTGCTAGAAAAATCAGTCTGGAGCGAACACCCCGACCTGACCACAACCCCCTCCCCTCTCTTTGTTACAGTAACAACAAAAAGAGAGAATCAGACCTTCAAAATAGCTTTTAATTTCACTTTTGAGGGAGGTGCTCAGTAAACAATGGGCAAAATGAGGCCAACCCCCTGTCTTCCCTAGTGGAATTTGTCTTGAGAAGCAAACAGCGACAGACTCACTCTATGAGGTAATTTCAACAGCTAGGAGAGAAGGCAGAGTAGAAGAGGGGACTGGAAAGGAGTACGGGTAAGATTTCCAGAAACCCAAGTGGCAGACTGAGCATCCAGCTCCCACCAATGTTCAGGAGGGACAGGGGTTTGCAGTGGTACTGATGTCTTTGACAACCCTCTATGGGAGATACTTGATGAGGCTTTATGAGGCTCTGAGCAACCTGATCTAGTTGAGGATGCACCTGCTCACCGCAGGAGAATTGGACTAGATGACCTTTAGAGCTCCCTTCCAACCCAAACCATTCTGTGATTCCATGATTTTATTCTTTGTTCTTCTAGTAACGTTTAACTTTTTAATTTTCCATCCAGATCGCTGCCTGCTTTCTTTGCTACCCTGCACATGAACCCCTACTCCCAAAAGCTCTTTCAGGACCACTGACTGGTGCCAGGCTTTACCAAGATGCTGCCTAGGGGACAATATCACAGTGACACTTTGTCAAGCCAGACCCAAGCACGTCCATCTCACAGGTGTATTTTCCATTCTTGCCTATAAAGCACCCAGGGAGTTCTCTTTTGAAGGCAGAGCTCACGGCACAGCGAACACCAACAGAATTAACACAAAACCCAAGCCAACCGACCAACCAGCAAAAAGATGGGCCAGTTTAAGTTCTGCCGAGTGAAAATTATCACACCTGCAAATCAGAGAAAACAAATAAGCAAGTTTCACGCTAAAATAGCCGACTTCATTTCAAAGGCTTTGCTCCTTACAGCTGTGCTTTGTACCTTAAGCATATGACTCTGTAGTTTTGTTTTGGTGTTTTTCCTCCAACCATTTGAAATTCTTTGCTCACCATCTGCTTTTGCCTATCCCGTAACAAGCAGCTCAGGCTAACAAAGATGTGAAAGATGCCTGCTTGGCACAGCAAGAAGGCAGGGGGGGAACCCCAACCCCTGCAGTATTAATTCCCCCTACAAAATCTTGTACAAGCTGCCTCCAGATAGAGTATCAGTTGAAACCATAAACCCATTTATAGCTGACAACAAGATTAATGACTTGTCCTGCACTGATTTCCTCCTATTAGCTATCAGTGGATCAGTTCCATCTGTCATTCCACTGGAAAGAGGGCGAGGGAAAAAAAAAGAATAAAATAGATTCAGCACACACCGCCACAGACTTAATTTCTCAGCGACTTCCAAATTGGCCTTGTCATGAAAATGACCTACTTACATTTAGTAACTACACCTTCCAAGTGGATGATATTGGGGTGGTCAAATTGTCCCATGATGCTGGCCTCGCTCAGGAAATCTCTCCTTTGTTTGTCAGTGTAACCGGCTTTTAGAGTCTTGATAGCAACGCAGATCTCTCTTTTTCCAGGTACTTTGAGACGTCCACTGCAAACTTCACCAAATTCCCCTGGAGGAAAAAGGCACAAGAATCCACGGTCATGAACATGAAGCACAAACTTGGGTCATCAAATTGTTCTGTCACTTCATTTCATTGACATACAAGCATCATAGGATCTAATGTTTCCTAAAAGCAACTTTAAAATGATATTTACAGGAAAAAAAAAGCCAAAGTTCTGGCACTTACCCACACCAATAACTTTTTCAATCTTTATGCAGGAGGCATCAATTTCTTTGGCAAATTCCCTCACAGCTTGGTTTGGATCCTCATATGTAAAAGGATCCACATATGTTCTAACACCTGCAAGGCAGAAATGTTTTATTTGAAGTCACTGATCTACATGCTGCTGAACACAGAACATATGAGACTGGAGCCTTAATGATACACAACAGCACAGAGAGTGTACAATAAAAATGTACTGTAAGCCAGGAATGACTAATGAAGGGAGGATGGACTTCATGTATTTTTCCCCTTTTTTAAACATAAACTTTTCCTATTTCCCAATATTGATGTAAGGAATCTGGCTTTTGCCAGTAAGTGAGCTTCACAAATCACTGCCATCACTAACAGCCCGATAGCCTGGCTATGGACCTGTGAGGCTAAAACACATCCCAGGTCTCTTTGGGGAGACAGGAAATTCTGCGCTCAGGTCCTAGGTTTGGTATCTGGATGACTGAGATGGAAGTAACAGTAGGATTCAGTCCTGGGGGAAAAAAAAAAAAAAAAAGCAGCAAAGTTCCTATTCCCCTTCCTGGCAGGATTGCCTCTGGCCCATCCAGAAACTGCTTTAGCAGAGTTTTGTGAGGAAAAAATCCTGCCTAGATGTCACCGGCCAAGAACAGATGTCCTTCGGCAGAAAGGAACAATCAAAAAGTCTGATGAACCTTCCTCCTGACTGTCCCCTTTTAGCTTTCTACCCACGTGCTTCTATTTCCCTGTTCCTAAAGTACACGGTTCTGAAAAAGGATGTTTGCAAGAGAGGAAACCGGAAACATACGCATCTCAAGAGGAATGTCATCCTTTAAGTCCCAAACATCACAACATGGGACACGTTTTACCAACCGAATCAAAGAATCCAAGCGCCAACCGCTTCTTACCTTGGTTCAAATGTTTCTCCTCGTCCGCCTCTTGCTTGGCCTTACTGTACTTACTGCGCCTGTCAGAACAACAACAAAAAAGAGCAGTACAGATCAAAATAAGCATCTTATTTGGAGACAAGCTCAGTCTTCTTGACCTGCTGAGACTTGAGCTGTTTGCACCTGCCACGACCTGTGCTTGGCAGCTCCCCTTCAACAGCCCGGGACACAACAGACACCAGCTGGGCTCAAAACTGCTCTGTTACTGGCATCAACAACACACCAAGGGAAACACAGATCTATTTGCATCTTGGCATTTAAAGGAAGAAAAGAAAGGTTCTGCTTCGGCTACTTTGTCTACAAAGGTCTATTTGCAATCCTGAGCAAAAAGGGGCCAAATTGTGTTTTTAGCCCTGTTATCTATGGATTTAAATGCCACAATGGAGGTAAATTGATTTTCAAACATAATTAGGCAAATGCCAATTGCTCATTGAAAGTACAGGCGTAAGAACAGACACAGAAGGGCTTGGTGTTGCTTCCTCCTCAGTTTGCCTGTTCCCATGGAAAGCCAAGTCCCCCAGAGTGGCAGACCCAGGTCAGGTCAACAGCAAGAGTCTGGACTGGAGTGAAGCAGAATGCTGGCTGAAGGAGAAACCTTCTCCCGGAGAACAGGAGGCAAGACCAGCACTGCCTGCAAGGTGAAGCCCGCATAGCCTGGAGTGGGGCAGGAGATGCCCAGTCTGCCAGGGACACTGGGCTGAGACTGGGTTAACAGTCTGAAGCTGGTGAATGGGTGGAGGAGGAAAACAGGAGCGGGTATGAGAGAGACCTATCATGAGATGCAAGTTAAAAGGGGTCAAAAACTTGCAGATAACAGGAAGCAAACACATGACCAAGAGCCACACTTGCAGCAAACCTTCCCAAGTCTCACCAGTCCCCTCCCATTCTGCCCATTAGCAGAAACCATCTTGCTTCCCACTCTGCACCCAGGGAACAGCAGCTTCCCACCGCTGTCGGCTGAGCGGCCAGTTCCCAGCCGTTGCCTTTGCACTCTGTCAGCACTGGGGGTTAAACACACTATGCCAATAAGAAAAACTGTAACTTCACTGTGAAACAGAAGAAAAAAATCCCATTTGCCATGTGGAGAGATCTTTGAACTGGGCCCCACAGCTCCAACAACACCAACAGGGCTTGAGCTCAGACATAAGAAGCAGGTTCGCATCCAACCATAAATGGTTGGGAGCTTCTCCTCTTGATGAAAGTCAATTAAACACAAATGGCTCCAAATCACAAGAAAAGCTTTATTAAAAACCACGCTGGATCCAAACACTGATTTAAACCATTTCTTTGCCTGAGGACTCACAGCACTGGTTTAACAGAGCCAACTTAAAGAAAAGGACTATGTTCTGCTCCCAGTTGCTGGACTGAGTGAGAAGGAAGAGGCAGCACAAACCTCACCCAGTGCCATAGGGGACCAAGCTAGCTAAGGGGATTGCAGAGATGCTTTCAGATATTATACAACTCTCAGAGGAAAGAATAAAAGGGGAAAAAAATAATAACATTCTGCATTTTAAGCAGGACCCCTTCAAATTCACGTTCCTAATGTTCAGGCACAGATGGGAACTCAGAAAAAAACAGGCTTTGCATGAAAGCATTTTAAGTCAGAAAAAATGCTCTTTATCTTGTTTTTAAAAGTACAAGCACCCTAACAACAGATAAAATAAAATAACCTTCCCCCACTAGAACCCAAAGATGTGCTAAAAGCCAAGGGAAACAAAGGGATTACCGTTCAAGAAATATAATTGCAGCTTATTAAGTAATACCTTCTAAACTAAGCACCTTCTTCCACTTCTCCCTGTGTCACCTGCCGACCTCTCCTGCTTGGCTGGGGGCAGGACGCTCCTGTCTGCTGCTGTCCCCAGGAGCAGCCCAGGAGCCCCGCACCACGGGGCACATGGGGCTGGAGCTGCCTCCCGGGGCAGCTCACCCGAGGGACAGCAGAGCCTTTGTCACTGTCCTAAACCCCAGAACTACGGGAGGAGTTCGCTGAATGGGCAGCGGTGAGGAAAAGAACACAGCAGCTTTCAGAAACTGTAGGGTCAGAGGCACAGGCAGAGCTCCACTGGGGACCTGGTGATGAAGAGGAGGTTACAGTGGAGGCTATGAACATGCAGTGAGGTGAAGCAGCTGCTGCTCCCACCTCACCTCCTGCTCCCCAAGTAAAAGAGGGGCTGCGGGTGCTGCTGGGCTTGGGCACCAGGCTGGCATGCTCCATCCAACCCAACAACATCAGCAAAAGGTGGGTCTTATCTGGAGTATTGTGTCCAGTTCCGGGCTCCCGAGTGCAAGAGAGACAATGAACTACTGGAGAGAGTCCAGCAGCTGCGAGCCCTGGGGCGGTTCAACTGGAGAAGAGCAGCCTGAGAGGAGATCTGATCACTGCTAAGCAAGAGCTAAAGGGTGGGAGTCAAGAAAATGGGGCCAGACTCTTGTCAGTGGTGCCCAGAGACAGGACAAGGGGCAACAGGCACCAACTGGAACCCAGGAGGTCCCATCTGACCAGGAGGAAAAAATTCATTCCTCTGAGGGTGTCAGAGGCTGGCCCAGGCTGCCCAGAGAGGTTGTGGAGTCTCCTGCTCTGGAGAGATTCCAAACCCCCCTGGACCCTGCGCTGCTGGGCCCCCTGCTCTGGGTGACCCTGCTGGATGGAGCAGGGGGGTGGCACCAGATGATCTCCAGAGGGCCCTTCCAGCCCCCCACAATGCTGGGATTCTGTGACATGCATTCAGCTGTTGTCAGAGCAGAAGGTGAATCAATCTATCCACTGGAAGAATTGCTGACAGCCACTTTTAGACGACCAGAGGATTCTTCAGGGCCATCTTACTCCACATAAACCCTTTTAGAAAGTGGCTGTTTCTGTTTCACTCTTTCCCGAGTCCTTTCCAGCTCTGTTTGAGACACTGCAATTTCACTTGGTGTTCCTGCAGGGCAGGGTTTGGAAACACTCACGCTCCCTCCTGCTCCCTGCTCTCTAGATATGCTCATCTTAACCTCACTAAGTTTAAACTTAACCTTTAGGCCGTTGAGTTCTCACACGACTGCAAATGCCACGATCTCAGGACAGAACCAAACAACCTGAGCTGCCTGAAAGCAAAGTCCTTTGACAAATTCTGTTGTAAAGATGAATGTGAGGATTTAAGCAATGACTTGGAAAACTGTAATGCAAAATCAGTAATAATAACCCAGGGTTCAAAAGTGGGCACCTACACCATTCCCACATTTGACTCACGGACTCAGAGAGGCCACACCTGCAGGCAAAAGAACGGCTCTGATTGTACAAATATCACTTTCAGGTCATGCTAGAATACAAAACTTCCTCATGTGGACTGTATGGACAGAAAAGCTTTTTTTCATCTCAAGTCATTTTGGGACAATGAATAATTATTTTGCTATTAACTTCTGCTGGTGGAGGAACCTGACGAAATATCCCCAAAGCCCACACCTCTAAATGACATTGGTGAAGTGGTTAAAATTGTTAGAGTAATAGTGAATATTAAAGCAGATTCTGCTTATTGAGAGCTACTTCCAGCTACTGGAGAGCTGCGTACGGAGGAAGGCTATTAATTAGCAAGGCACCATGCATTAGTATGCACAGAGCAGCTCCACTGTCCTAGGATTTCATTCCTCTTGCTACATCTTTCCCCTTCCACGGCCTCCCTGAGACCTACCGGCTCGGAGCCTCAGGACATCTCTGAGCCCACGGTCACCGGGATACTTTTATCTCCTTTCCCACCAGTACCTGGACCGGCTTTGTCCCCGCTGCCCACCTGCTTTTTGTCTTGTCTTTGTCTGAGGCGAACTGAAGGGGCAGCCTGGGCGGCGAGAAGACCCGGCCGAGCGCGCACCCGCACCAGCCAGGCTGTCAGCTACCTGGCTCCGGGCGGCCCTTCCTCTGACAGCTTTACAGCCCATACTAAAGAGAATCGATACGAGGGCAAGGGGGTTGACATTTCATTTTCTAAAAAGTGATCCATTGAGGGCCAATCACCAAGCAGTGTTTATCAGCCTTGGGAAGAGACGGGGGTTTTTTTATAGGGGGAGGAGGGGAAGGAATCATCTCAAAGAAGCTCGACAGGCTCAATTCTCCAAGGTGGCGACTCATAATTAGAAATCCAATGTATCCTGCTATCAATCCTGCCTTAAATAATAAAGTGATCAATAAAAGCGGAGAGGAGATTAAGTCATCAAGCTCAGTGATGCTATTTTCTGTTGCAATGCCTTTTAATAAACCTGTCTCTCCGCATTACATTTTCATAGGTTCTGCTCTTCTTTCTTCCTGTCAGCACAGAGCCTTTGAGTGCAACACCCGCTAGAGAAAGAGGTAACGCAGTCCCCGTCTACTTGCCAGATACTGCAGTTGTAGTGACTTAACTGCTCTCTAAGACAATTTAAAGTAAGAGAGCAAATCAGGAGGAATTTGTGCACATTTATGGCTGATGCCAGTTAAAGCGATGGACGGCAACTGACAAAACGCCCACCCCTTGGATCCCAGGCTTCAGATGCCGTAACCACGCGTCCAGTTTTATCTCCAAATTACACCGAGGTAAAGTCATGCTGGTCTTTTTAAACAAGACTGAACACAAAGATGAAGACAGGAGCTCTCAACGCTGTGTTTCCACTACACTGTCCTCCCAGTCGCAGGACTGTTGCTAATGCTTGGCTTGAATTTGGGAGAAGGAACAAGCGCTTGCTAGGAGATTACGGTCCTGCTCTGATGAAATAACCACCGATCCAGCCTGCTGCGCTACTGCACCCGATGCTGAACGACCGTGGCTTCCATTTTATGGTCATATCCACTCACACTGGAAGGACTAACCCAAAAGGCTCATCCAGACTAACACAAAAATCACAGCAGCCCGATGGCTTTGTTCGCAACAGTGCAGTTGTTTACTCCCTGCCTATCAGGAGCCGGTCCAAGAAAATCCACTGTACCCATACCCATGAAACTTAACTTCACATCACACTAACCACAAATCTCTGGCTGGCTCGCTTCTCGGTGCCAGTTATTGGAATCAGCTTTGCATTTGAAGGGCAAATAGAGCTGGAACTATTGCCATTACATCACATGCTGCTTGGTACTAATGTTGAGAAGATCAAAGCTACATGGGAGAAGGCTTGTAATGCAAATGCACTGTTTATGATGCTAATCAAAGAATTTAGCTTTGTTTGGAGGAGACAAAAAGCTCCCTCATGAAAGAGAGAGGGGGTGAGAGAAGCTTAAGTTCTTACCTCCTGCTGATGACAAAGGCTGCAATGAGAATGACCACAAGAACAACGCTGCCAGCCACCGAGACAAGGAGCACTGTGGGATTGGTACCGTCACCGATGATGGGGGAAGGAACTGGAAACAGAGAAGGGAGCATTAGTGTCGGACGCCCTCAAAAAGCCAACCTAGGTAGCACTCAAGGAGGCTTTCTGGCATGTGAAGGCAGTTTAGAGCAGCACTCAAACCTACTTCCAGGCCTTTATTATAGAGTCATTTGACACGATTTTCCAACAGGCCCCTAATTAGCTGAAGACATGATGTTTGATAATGATTTGGGGAACTTCGGTTCACTGGGAACAAGGACTTCCTCTCCTTC
This sequence comes from Megaceryle torquata, assembly GCA_024611175.1. Taxonomy (NCBI): domain Eukaryota; kingdom Metazoa; phylum Chordata; class Aves; order Coraciiformes; family Cerylidae; genus Megaceryle; species Megaceryle torquata. The sequence goes on along the minus strand of JANIJG010017711.1, from coordinate 78,074 downwards.
TCCCCTTCGGTGTTGCTCAGAGGGTATCATGCATGGCTATTTTTTTTCCTTTTTAATTGCTTTCCATTCTTCTTTCCTCCTCCTTTCTCTCTCTGTGGGGCCAGATGATCACTCCCCAACTGCCAGGAAGAGAATAAGTTATTTTAAAATGTCTATCCTCTTCCAGCTGGATTGGACTCTTTTCAGCTGTTAACGTCCTGAAGGGTGTTGGTGACGGCCACTCACTAACTGGCATGACCTTAAATTGATTTAAGCAGACCAAGTACATCCAAAATAAAACAGGCCTGGTCACACTGCCCTCCTGCCACCAAAAAGCAAACATTTGGGGGGCTAAATAAGCACGTTTCCTCGAGCAAAGTGAAAAGCTTCTACTGCCAATGTAATCAGAACATGCTGTCTTTGTACAATTGTCTAAGGAGAAGCGCAAATACGCGAGCTGATGCAGGACACCCAACTGATTTACATCAATAGCTTGTGGAGTAACAGGGTTCCGTTCTCCTGCAAATGAGATATCCCCAAAACACGTGCAAAATAGGCAGATAAATGGCTTAAGCATCAATGGTTTTCCAGTCTTTGTAAGGTGTTTGTGTCTCCTTAAGCCTCACTGAAGTGGGCACGTCATTACCTGTGTTAGTTGTGAACTCAAACGGTCCGCTGAAGTCTCCGTATCCCGCTGCTGTCCTGGCCCGCACGTGGAACACGTATGAAGTCAGGGGGTTCAAGCCTTTGATGTCGGTGTTCCTGGAGGCCGTCTTCACGATGCGATAGCTGCGCTCGTTCTGGTCCTGACAACGAAAGAACACAGGGGTGATCGCGTAAAAATCCCTCGCTGCCCAGTGAGCTGTGGAACCCCACGGCCTCTGATGAAAGAAGGTGAGTAACGGCGATGGAATTCTCAACGTATGTCCCGAGGGCTCCTGCTGCCAGCCTTGCTCAACACCCCCAGCCCTGCGTGCGGCACGGAGCTCTGAGCGAGCCAAGAAAGGATGATGAGGCGGGAGGGATGATGCTCATATATCACTGATTATTTAAGAAATCGCGCAACGAAATCCTTTGGAAAGCAGCCAAGCCTTCAAATAAGATCGTCTTGATGAACAAGCAACATTTTACTCACGCATGCTGGCACTTTTTCTTCCTACCAGCCAGAAGCCATATATATTAAAAAAAAAAAAAGATGGTAAAAATATTGTAAGAAAGGAAAGACTCAGAAAATGGCTTCCAGAAAGTCCAATCTTAAAAACTTATTCTATTTTCAGCTGGAAAAACCATCAGAAAATGTAACAGTCTAGCTTCCCTGCTAGATGCCTTTTCCTGTATGTGTTAGGGAAGCAAACAGTGATTATTAAACGAGAATTTCAGGAGTATGCACATGCATCTGAGAGAGCGCGCACAGAAGCAAGAGCAGGTAATTGTTCATTTTTGCAGAGAAGCTTCAAAGAAAATAGCTCTTTTTCACAGTTCCATACTTGAGAAGTTATTTGTAGGAATAACATCTCCCTCTAACTTGGGAAGTATGAAGAATGTAATTTTCTTTCCCAATTCTCTATTAAAAGCCACCCGGCCCACGCTATCCCTCTAGGCAGAAGCTATCGGCAAACAGATCTAATCATTATTACTGTGTTATATACTTCATTATTATACTTCTGTCTATGAAGTAAAGCTAATGTCTCACTTCTGCCCAATGTTATTGATTCTCATTATAAATATGCTTGCTACAAAAGCTCAGCTCCTAGGTAGGAAAAAAATAACAAAATAAATTCATACCATACAGCTGGAACAGCCTCTAAGTCTTACTCTTTCAAGCAACCATTCAAGTGAATGAAATCCTTAATTGGATTTTATTAAACTGAATCTATTTGGTTTCAAATGATGGAATCCTATCTGGAAATAAACTGTAATGGAACGAAGCAAGAAGCTCTCCCCAAATCCAAACAAATCTCCTTGCTTGTCCATTTTTGAACAGTTACCTTCTCGTAGTATTTGACCTCGTACTCCAGGATGACTCCATTTGGCCTGTCAGGTTCCAGCCAAGCCAAGGCAACGCTGTGTCTTGTTATCTCTTTAGCCTGGATCAAAGCAATTGGGGATGGAGCTGTCAGAAGAAAAATAAAAAAAAATATTAGCAATAATTATGTTTTAATGAGGAACATGTATTTTTAATCATAGCTTTCACAACGCGACTACTTCCAGAAACTGTGTTTGTCTTGCAGGGCAGAGTTAGAAGCATTTTTTCCCTGTTTCCTCTAACATTCGATCCTCTCTAATAAGGCTTGTTCTTGGATTCTGGGCAATAGTAGACAGGTGGTTTTGAAGTAAAAATACAGTTCTCTGAACACTGCAAAGTTCATGATGCCCAGGTACAAACCTCGGTAAGAGGCTACGGTACGAAAAGATTCTGTCTTATTTTTGTCCTTCGTTAGGCACGGCGCGTAGTCTTGTACTTTTAGTTTCATCCACAGCAATTCTCTTCTTCCACTTCCTAAAAGTAACTGATGGCACTTCATTAGCTATTTGCTTTACAGGAACCATGACGTTCCCAAGGCACCAATCCACTTTTCTCTGAAGTGGAGAAAATATTGCCACTGATGATCAGAAGAATCACAGAATTGTAGGGGTTGGAAGGGACCTCTGAAGACCATCGAGTCCAACCCCCCTGCCAGAGCAGGACCAAAGCTAGGGCAGATCATGCAGAAATGCATCCAGACAGGTCTTGAAAGGCTCCAGAGAAGGAGACTCCACAACCTCTCTGGGGAGTCTGTTCCAGAGCTCTGTAACTCTTGCAGTAAAGAAGTTCTTCCTCATGTTGAGGTGGAACTTCCTGTACTTGAGCTTGAATCCACTGCCCCATGTCCCATCACAAGGAAGTTGAACACATATGAATTTGGACCCTCTCATGAAAACCAGGAAACTTGTATTTCAACAGTCTAAGCCACCTTGGGCTTCCTAACTTGCCCTGCTTAGGCTCAAGCCTGTGAGCAGTCCCTGGGAGAATGGGGAAGCTCAGCACCCAAAGGCCAGATTCTGGCTTTGGAAGCTCCTTCCCAGCCAGAAGGTATCAGAGATTGGTCCATTGTGTACCAAGCTGGCACCCTCTGCCCCTGTCCCATGGGATAACTCTACTGATGCGAGGAACAGAAAGAGCAGGACCGCACTGCCAAGGGTAAAAACTCTTACCTAGCAACAAGCTGAACTCAAAGCTCCTTTAAACTGTATCTGTGCGTGGTTAATAAGGGCTGCGACCAAGAAGATAATGAAAAACATCTCATTGTGCACCCAACACTTTCAATAGAGCCCCCGCTAATGCTGAAGTTCAGGTTTTTGACTGGCTGGAGGACAATGAGTTCTCCCTTTGACTCGTGATAGCAGCAGATTCACGGCTGCGCCGGGGGAACGGGTTTTCTAAAGATTTATGAACCCGGCTGCCCCTTTCTTGCTGTTGTGTTGTTGTGTGGTCACGTCTCTAGCCAGCTGTTATCAAGCTCTTTTGATGCTGACAATAGCTGGTATAAATGGCAGAGTCTCCAGGGATAAAAAGGGACATTCATGAAATTTTTAATCTTATCTAACAAAGCTGTCCTGTATAACCAGAGATTAGAGGTCTTCCTAAATTGAATCTATTTCTTCTTTTGTCCCCCGAAGCTGTAGCCACGTTGCTCTTTTCTCCCCCCCCCCCCCCCCTTTTGCCTCTCTTTCTTTTTTTTTCTACTACTTTACCTTC